>CM037866.1:8910330-8997830 GCA_021292105.1 Anadara kagoshimensis
TCACTAGATGTTGTCTATATACCCCATATAATAGTAGAGGTGACTTCACTAGATGTTGTCTGTATATCTTATATAGTAGAGGTGACTTCACTAGATGTTGTCTATATCTATATATAGTAGAGGTGACTTCACTAGATGTTGTCTGTATATCTTATATATAGAGGTGACTTCACTAGATGTTGTCTATATATCCTTATATATAGTAGAGGTGACTTCACTAGATGTTGTCTGTATATCCTATATAGTAGAGGTGACTTCACTAGATGTTGTCTGTATATGCTGATATATAGTAGAGGTGACTTCACTAGATGTTGTCTGTATATCTTATATATAGAGGTGACTTCACTAGATGTTGTCTGTATATCTTATATATAGTAGAGGTGACTTCACTAGATGTTGTCTGTATATCCTTATAATAGTAGAGGTGACTTCACTAGATGTTGTCTGTATATCCATATATAGTAGAGGTGACTTCACTAGATGTTGTCTGTATATGCTTATATATAGTAGAGGTGACTTCACTAGATGTTGTCTATATCCTTATATATAGTAGAGGTGACTTCACTAGATGTTGTCTGTATATGCTTATATATAGTAGAGGTGACTTCACTAGATGTTGTCTGTATATCCTTATATATAGTAGAGGTGACTTCACTAGATGTTGTCTATATCCTTATATAGTAGAGGTGACTTCACTAGATGTTGTCTGTATATCTGATATATAGTAGAGGTGACTTCACTAGATGTTGTCTGTATATCCATATATAGTAGAGGTGACTTCACTAGATGTTGTCTGTATATGTGATATATAGTAGAGGTGACTTCACTAGATGTTGTCTGTATATCCTTATAATAGTAGAGGTGACTTCACTAGATGTTGTCTGATATCTTATATATAGTAGAGGTGACTTCACTAGATGTTGTCTGTATATCCTATATATAGTAGAGGTGACTTCACTAGATGTTGTCTATATATCCTTATTATAGTAGAGGTGACTTCACTAGATGTTGTCTATATATCATATATAGTAGAGGTGACTTCACTAGATGTTGTCTGTATATCCTTATAATAGTAGAGGTGACTTCACTAGATGTTGTCTGTATATCCTTATATAGTAGAGGTGACTTCACTAGATGTTGTCTGTATATCTGATATATAGTAGAGGTGACTTCACTAGATGTTGTCTGTATATCCTTATATATAGTAGAGGTGACTTCACTAGATGTTGTCTGTATATCCTTATATATAGTAGAGGTGACTTCACTAGATGTTGTCTATATATCCTTATATATAGTAGAGGTGACTTCACTAGATGTTGTCTGTATATGCTTATATATAGTAGAGGTGACTTCACTAGATGTTGTCTGTATATCTTATATATAGTAGAGGTGACTTCACTAGATGTTGTCTGTATCCTTATATATAGAGGTGACTTCACTAGATGTTGTCTATATCTTATATATAGTAGAGGTGACTTCACTAGATGTTGTCTATATATCTATATATAGTAGAGGTGACTTCACTAGATGTTGTCTATTATCCTTATATATAGTAGAGGTGACTTCACTAGATGTTGTCTATATATCCTGTATAGTAGAGGTGACTTCACTAGATGTTGTCTTATATCCTTATATATAGTAGAGGTGACTTCACTAGATGTTGTATATCTGCCTTATATATAGTAGAGGTGACTTCACTAGATGTTGTCTATATATCCTTATATATAGTAGAGGTGACTTCACTAGATGTTGTCTATAATCCATATATAGTAGAGGTGACTTCACTAGATGTTGTCTGTATATCCTTATATAGTAGAGGTGACTTCACTAGATGTTGTCTGTATATCCTTATATATAGTAGAGGTGACTTCACTAGATGTTGTCTGTATATCCTTATATATAGTAGAGGTGACTTCACTAGATGTTGTCTGTATATCCTGATATATAGTAGAGGTGACTTCACTAGATGTTGTCTATATATCCTTATATATAGTAGAGGTGACTTCACTAGATGTTGTCTATATATCCATATATAGTAGAGGTGACTTCACTAGATGTTGTCTGTATATCCTTATATAGTAGAGGTGACTTCACTAGATGTTGTCTATATACTTATATAGTAGAGGTGACTTCACTAGATGTTGTCTGTATATCCTTATATATAGTAGAGGTGACTTCACTAGATGTTGTCTATGTATCCTTATATATAGTAGAGGTGACTTCACTAGATGTTGTCTATGTATCCTTATATAGTAGAGGTGACTTCACTAGATGTTGTCTATATATCCTTATATATAGTAGAGGTGACTTCACTAGATGTTGTCTATATATCCTTATATAGTAGAGGTGACTTCACTAGATGTTGTCTATGTATCCTTATATATAGTAGAGGTGACTTCACTAGATGTTGTCTGTATATCCTTATATAGTAGAGGTGACTTCACTAGATGTTGTCTGTATATCCTTATATAGTAGAGGTGACTTCACTAGATGTTGTCTGTATCCTTATATAGTAGAGGTGACTTCACTAGATGTTGTCTGTATATCTTATATATAGTAGAGGTGACTTCACTAGATGTTGTCTGTATATCCTTATATAGTAGAGGTGACTTCACTAGATGTTGTCTATATATCCTATATAGTAGAGGTGACTTCACTAGATGTTGTCTGTATATCTTATATAGTAGAGGTGACTTCACTAGATGTTGTCTATATCCTTATATAGTAGAGGTGACTTCACTAGATGTTGTCTATGTATCCTTATATATAGTAGAGGTGACTTCACTAGATGTTGTCGTATATCTATATATAGTAGAGGTGACTTCACTAGATGTTGTCTATGTATCCTTAATATAGTAGAGGTGACTTCACTAGATGTTGTCTATGTATCCTTATATATAGTAGAGGTGACTTCACTAGATGTTGTCTATTATCCTTATATATAGTAGAGGTGACTTCACTAGATGTTGTCTATATCCTTATATATAGTAGAGGTGACTTCACTAGATGTTGTCTGTATATCCTTATATAGTAGAGGTGACTTCACTAGATGTTGTCTATATATCCTTATATATAGTAGAGGTGACTTCACTAGATGTTGTCTATATATCCCATATATAGTAGAGGTGACTTCACTAGATGTTGTCTGTATATCCTTATATAGTAGAGGTGACTTCACTAGATGTTGTCTATATCCTTATATATAGTAGAGGTGACTTCACTAGATGTTGTCTATGTATCCTTATATATAGTAGAGGTGACTTCACTAGATGTTGTCTATATATCCATATATAGTAGAGGTGACTTCACTAGATGTTGTCTATATATCCTTATATATAGTAGAGGTGACTTCACTAGATGTTGTCTGTATATCCTTATATATAGTAGAGGTGACTTCACTAGATGTTGTCTGTATATCCTTATATATAGTAGAGGTGACTTCACTAGATGTTGTCTGTATATCCTTATATATAGTAGAGGTGACTTCACTAGATGTTGTCTATATATCCTTATATATAGTAGAGGTGACTTCACTAGATGTTGTCTATATATCCATATATAGTAGAGGTGACTTCACTAGATGTTGTCTGTATATCCTTATTATAGTAGAGGTGACTTCACTAGATGTTGTCTGTATATCCTATATATAGTAGAGGTGACTTCACTAGATGTTGTCTGTATATCCTTATATATAGTAGAGGTGACTTCACTAGATGTTGTCTGTATATCCTGATATATAGTAGAGGTGACTTCACTAGATGTTGTCTGTATATCCTTATATATAGTAGAGGTGACTTCACTAGATGTTGTCTATATATCCTATATAGTAGAGGTGACTTCACTAGATGTTGTCTATATATCCTTATATATAGTAGAGGTGACTTCACTAGATGTTGTCTATGTATCCTTATATATAGTAGAGGTGACTTCACTAGATGTTGTCTATGTATCCTATATATAGTAGAGGTGACTTCACTAGATGTTGTCTGTATATCCTTATATATAGTAGAGGTGACTTCACTAGATGTTGTCTGTATATCCTTATATAGTAGAGGTGACTTCACTAGATGTTGTCTGTATATCCTATATATAGTAGAGGTGACTTCACTAGATGTTGTCTGTATATCCTTATATATAGTAGAGGTGACTTCACTAGATGTTGTCTATATATCCTTATATATAGTAGAGGTGACTTCACTAGATGTTGTCTATGTATCCTTATATAGTAGAGGTGACTTCACTAGATGTTGTCTATGTATCCTATATATAGTAGAGGTGACTTCACTAGATGTTGTCTATATATCCTTAATATAGTAGAGGTGACTTCACTAGATGTTGTCTGTATCCTTATATATAGTAGAGGTGACTTCACTAGATGTTGTCTGTATATCCTTATATATAGTAGAGGTGACTTCACTAGATGTTGTCTGTATATCCTTATATATAGTAGAGGTGACTTCACTAGATGTTGTCTATATCCTTATATAGTAGAGGTGACTTCACTAGATGTTGTCTGTATCCTTATATATAGTAGAGGTGACTTCACTAGATGTTGTCTATATATCTTATATAGTAGAGGTGACTTCACTAGATGTTGTCTATATATCTATATATAGTAGAGGTGACTTCACTAGATGTTGTCTGTATCCTTATATATAGTAGAGGTGACTTCACTAGATGTTGTCTATGTATCCTTATATAGTAGAGGTGACTTCACTAGATGTTGTCTATGTATCCTTATATATAGTAGAGGTGACTTCACTAGATGTTGTCTATATATCTATATATAGTAGAGGTGACTTCACTAGATGTTGTCTATATATCCTATATATAGTAGAGGTGACTTCACTAGATGTTGTCTATATCCTTATATAGTAGAGGTGACTTCACTAGATGTTGTCTGTATATCCTTATATAGTAGAGGTGACTTCACTAGATGTTGTCTAATATCCTTATATATAGTAGAGGTGACTTCACTAGATGTTGTCTATGTATCCTTATATATAGTAGAGGTGACTTCACTAGATGTTGTCTATGTATCCTTATATAGTAGAGGTGACTTCACTAGATGTTGTCTATATATCCTTATATAGTAGAGGTGACTTCACTAGATGTTGTCTATATATCCTTATATAGTAGAGGTGACTTCACTAGATGTTGTCTATATATCCTTATATAGTAGAGGTGACTTCACTAGATGTTGTCTATATATCCTTATATATAGTAGAGGTGACTTCACTAGATGTTGTCTGTATCCTTATATATAGTAGAGGTGACTTCACTAGATGTTGTCTATATATCTTATATAGTAGAGGTGACTTCACT
Organism: Anadara kagoshimensis; assembly: GCA_021292105.1. Classification (NCBI taxonomy): domain Eukaryota; kingdom Metazoa; phylum Mollusca; class Bivalvia; order Arcoida; family Arcidae; genus Anadara; species Anadara kagoshimensis. The sequence goes on from CM037866.1 coordinate 8,915,656, forward strand.
AGATGTTGTCTGTATATCTGATATATAGTAGAGGTGACTTCACTAGATGTTGTCTATATCCTTATATATAGTAGAGGTGACTTCACTAGATGTCTATGTATCTGATATATAGTAGAGGTGACTTCACTAGATGTTGTCTATATATCCTTATATAGTAGAGGTGACTTCACTAGATGTTGTCTGTATATGCTTATATATAGAGGTGACTTCACTAGATGTTGTCTGTATATCCTTATATATAGTAGAGGTGACTTCACTAGATGTTGTCTATATATCCATATATAGTAGAGGTGACTTCACTAGATGTTGTCTGTATATCTATATATAGTAGAGGTGACTTCACTAGATGTTGTCTGTATATCTTATATATAGTAGAGGTGACTTCACTAGATGTTGTCTGTATATCTATATATAGTAGAGGTGACTTCACTAGATGTTGTCTATATATCTTATATATAGTAGAGGTGACTTCACTAGATGTTGTCTGTATATCTGATATATAGTAGAGGTGACTTCACTAGATGTTGTCTATATATCCTATATATAGTAGAGGTGACTTCACTAGATTGTCAGTATATCCTTATTTAGTAGAGGTGACTTCACTAGATGTTGTTTATATATGCTGATATATAGGGAAGGTGAGTTCACTACATGTTGTCTATATATGCTGACATATAGTAGAGGTGACTTCACTAGATGTTGTCTTTATATTCTGATATATAGTAAGGGAGATAATAATGATGACGCACTCTACTGATTTTGCACTCAAGAAAAAAACTGACCAATTTTGATGAAAATTAGTTTATAAGTACAATTTTATATGCTTGACATGTTGCACCGAAAGTTGGTCACTGTGACTTAGTTTTGATGGTCTAGTGATTTTCTTTGATTTTTAAGAGTGAAATTCGGAAAAATTCTTTCTCAAAAAACCATTTGAGAGAATGTGATTAGACTACTGATTTTGATCAAACTTGATTTATACGTACGACTTTATATGCTCTACATGTTGCAACACAGAAAATATCATTGTGATGTAGTTTTTAGTCCAGTAATTTTCTTTGATAATATAAAGTTTAATAGGACAATTTTGATGAAACTTGGTTGTAAGTACAACTTCAGATGCTTTATGTGTTTCAACACAAGTAGGACATTGTCATCTATTTATTCATGGTCCAGTGTTTTTTTCCTGAATGTTGCAGTACCTTAGATAGATAAACATTAACACGTCTTGTTATGAATGTGCATATGGAAATATCATAATTATATAAAAAAAGACCAATTTCCAGACATTATTACACCTTTATCTTCATTCATATACATCTATCATTGCTACTAACACTATCAGTTCTTTTCTAATATACAAGGTTGCCACCATTGAGGGTGACTTACCACGGATTGAGCCCTGCTCACAGGCAATTTCTAGTTCTTTAATCATTATATCTTTAAAAAGAATTTTCTCTATGATTTTATTTCACATGAAGGACTACCTCTATGACATAAGGATGGTCATTTACAATTTGGCACAGGGTTCGTACAGGCCTGGAAAAGTTCTTTAATTTTGAGGTTTGCCCTAAAAAGACCCTAAAAACAAGTCTGACCCTAAAAAGCCCTTGAATTTATCCTTAAGGCCCCAAAAAGCCCTTGAATTTGGCCAGTTGGGTGTCTGTATTTGGATATTAAGTGGTTGCAAATAGACTGATGTAAATAAATAAATATTGATTAATAAGTTAATTGAAAGGAGCAATTTAAAGGTAACTGTACCTTCCTAATGCCCAACTTCAACCTTATCCACTTCACGTGTTGTTGCTATGGACATGTAAGTAATTGTTTTATTGATTTAATTGCCTTTGCATCAATATTTTTTTTGCTTCAATTGTACCTCTGATTAGGCCTTAAATTTGCAAATAAGACCCTAAAAATCCTTAAATTTGGAGTCCAAATGTCTGTACGAATCTTGTGGCAGGAGATTATTTACATTTTCAACAAATATAACTGACCATGTGGTTTGGTTTTGTATTTGTAAACAGAAATTTGTGTTATGCATCGAGATTGGAAGTCAGTAGGGTCGAGCCTACCCTGAGTGATTATTATAACATTTGACAGAAGGATTATTGCTCAGTGCCTTCCTTCGAATTTCGATGTAAATTTAAAAATCAAAATATGACTGGCTGATATTTTAGGAAAATGTCCATTGTCAAAAATATTGCAATGTGATATCAGAAAACTAGATAACATCCATACTATGATAATTGATAGAATACATCATTACATAAATACTTCTAAACATATTACCTAAAATAATGAATTATCAAATATATCATTCAGAATTATAATTTTTATGCTATGGCCATTGACCATATATAGTATGCTGTCATTCTAGCCTCCCATCATAGTTTGTGTTCTGCACTTTTTTCAGTTATTGATCGAGATAGAAAAAATCTTGCTCCGGTGTGCACATGGTATTTTTCTCTCCGAGATATGAGAAATTAAAATTATATTTGGTATGTGCCTTCCTTATGAAGGTTTAAATTAATTGAAGATGATTTTCAACATTCGATATGAATATGAATTTACATTCACCTTAAGTATGATTTTAACATAAGATGATTCATCATATTTGCACTTATTTAAGTTTATGCAAATTAATTAACATTCTAACATGCACTAAAATCGCATGAGTTATAAATTAAAATGAATACTTTTACAGTGGACAACATCAAAGGCACTGTATTCCTTTAAAAATTGCCAGGGCAGGGGCATTCTGACACATTCTAGTTTAATATTGTGGGTGAAATCTGTTTGGCCATTGTAGTGTCCTTTTGCCCCACAACCCATTAGCACCAGTATATTATTTCCACCACAAAGTTTTTAAAACCCTTAGTTCTGGTGGGATTAAAACACCAGAAATTCAAATGAGGGGCAGAAATGATACCTCTTAAAATATGTATTTGCGCAAAAGGACGCTTCCCAATATTGTTTTATTGTATATACAGTATTTTTGGACAAGTTAAAGGGAGTCACCCAGACTTAGATCCTCTTGTAATTGTTACAAATCAAATGCTTTTGAAGATTTTGGTTGCTGTTCATTTCAGATTTTTAACATTATCATATGAATGAGTTGTTTTGAGCTATGCTCTATAGAGTGGTATCGAAGGACAGGTCCTAGTTTAACAAACATTCCTTAACTAAAATCTGTTAATTTGTATGTTATTTTTAAGATATCTAGGAATTTAAGGTGTCATTTTGATAGTCTTCTACCTTATAACATTAGCATTAAGTTCTGACAAAAGTATTTATTAGTACTTCCAAAACAAGATTACCAAATTTTGCTAAATTTAAGTTAAGGAAAAACTTAGCTTAGGGATGAGTGTGAATCCGGAGCCAGATTTTGTTAATTAAGGTGTTACTTAATGTGTTATTTAATGTAAATGTGATGGATAGAACAATTTCTCAAAAGCATGAATGAGATTTTTAAAAGACCTTAAAGCATAAATAAATGCAATAAGCACAATATTTTTCACACATTTGCATTTGGACTATATATAATTTTTGGGCTCTAGCTTACAGCATTACAGACAACACATGGGTGTTTTTGTCAACATGAGAAAGAAAAAATTATCTGCTAAAGAATACAAGCACATAGTAGCATATTTTATGGTGATGAAGTTGAAAACATGTTTGCTCAACCAAGGCTATCATTTATATTTTGACAGTTTTTATACATCATGTAATCTTATAAATGAATTATTTAAAAAGAGTGTTTATCTTTAGAGTACAGTATATGGCAGAATTCACCAATGCCAGATGCTTTTAATACTACAAATTTTTGGGGAAATGGAACTGAGAGTAAGAATGCTATTACAATACACTTGTAAACTTAAACAACACATTCACTGATCTTATTTTCAACTTTTATCCTTTTGTTACTATTTTAGCTGTTTATAAATATAATGAAGCTAAATTTTAGACATTTTAGATATTGCATTCTTAGAACAAGTTATAATGCATTTGAAAATTATTTGCATTTGTGCCTAAAACGGGGAGAATTTTGATGCTTTTTGTAAGTAATGTCCTATTAAACTTCGGCATATTCCTGGGGAGTATTAAGGCCCATAAATCTCTTGTTCATTTTAGAACTTTAAAACACCCAAATATCACTTGTTATAACAGTTTAGAAGTTTATTGGAATCTGAATTACAGCAAAATTCATTAACAATTTTGACCAGTATCACAACCTTTGGAAATGATAACTTGCAAAGGAGATTGCAATCATACTGGACTATCAGAAAAATACATTGGCCTATTTGGGTCAGGAGGGAATATGTGAAAAGGAGTCAAGATTTGACAAATGTTGGTTCTTGATGTAAATATTTCAGAATTTGTTTTGTATTCATACCATATTGTGTGTTTTAACCAGTTGAACTTGAATCATGGTGAAGTGTGCACCATGCATCTATTTATCGATGTGCATATCTTTATATATCTCATATATATACAAGATATTGAATTGAAATGTGGTATGCAACATCTTCAACATAATCATTAGAAAAGAACAATTTACAATAGAAAAATTGAAGTCATCACGTTTGTCGTAAAGTTACAAATGTAGGCTTTCGTTGGTGTCATAATTGAGGTATAGCAGAGGTATAGGTCTAAATATGAAGCAGAACTTGGGAAAACAGTCGAATCTTTTATTTCAAGCTAACTGGGATAGATGGCATTCATATAGTCTCCAAATTTAGGATTGTTATGAGGCAGAATGTAATCTATATATCTGTATGTTGAGTTGAATGATTTGGTGACAGTCTTCTCTCCAGATTTAACTAGGTTCTGCATAAATTCTGCATCATGAGAATAAAGAAACAGATCAGCAAACAATGATGCACAGTTTGTACCCATTGGTACACCGATTGTTTGCTGGAAAAGTATATTTTCAAACACAACATACATGGGATCTTTTCAAAAAAACTCCAACATTTTATTGATATGTTCAGTATATGTTTGTTTGAAATATGTATGATGGTTGGCAAAATAACTAGAACCCCTGCGCAGCGCTAGATAATTGTATTTTGTCTTAACGTTTTTGTAAAAGAATTACAAGTGAATAATTTCTTTAAGACGTTCTTTCAATTTAGAATGAGGGATAGTGGTGTATAGTGTAGAAAAATCAAATTTTTTTTTAATTTTTTTACGAGATAAAGTATTAAAATCAAGATGTTCAAGTAATTCTTTATAATTCTTAAGAATCCACATTTGATTGATGCCAGATATAGAATAGACCTTTTCTGAATAAGACTGAAGACCACCCTGACGACTGTCAAAATTTGTGTTAGAGTTACGGATAATGATTAAGTAGTACATTTAGACGAACCTGCTATATATCTTTCCTTGTATGGATTTTTATGGAGTTTAGGAATCCAATACAAGAAAGGAAGGTCAAGTCCACATCTTCTAATTTAGCCAAACTTCTGTCGTTCCATGACAATTCTGAACTTCTGTCTCCAAGTAAGCACACATCAAGCTAAGCACATATCATAACACAATATAATTCATATAGGCAGAAGGTAAAGGGTTTTAGCATAGCGAAGCTTTTACTGTGGAAGTGTCATATTTCCAAGTACGCTTATCAACAGAGCATAGATCCACATTGGTTTGAAGAATCAAACTTAGCACATATAATAATACTGTATTGTGCTACTTTTGGATTTTTATCAAATATTTTTTATCATATCGGCTAGAAATAGAATACACAACATCAGTATATCAGTCCGAGTTGTTGATATGACAAATAGTAGATATCTGATGAGACATCATCAAAAACAAAGTGATATCCAACTTTTCCCGAAAAACGCATTCGGTAACAAAGGTATGTTCAACGTGAAACGCATTTGGTAACAAAAATTTGAACAACTTCTAGAAATAGAATACACGGCATCCGAGTGTCAGTCGGAGCTGTAGATATGACAAATAGTAGATATCTGATGAGATATCCCGAAAACGCAATTGGTAACAAAAATTTAAGCATCTCCTTGGAATAGAATACACGGTACAATAAAGTTATCTTCCCTAACAGGAAACCGGGTAAATTATTTAATTCCAGTCTGCATTAGGTATGATTGAACAAAAGTTTTAACGGACCCCATCAATGATTAAACATTTTATTCAGCTTTATCTGAATAAAAGCTTAAAAATGACTGTGATGTCAATAGCCCGTCAACCAGGACGACTGTAACAAAATTGACAACTTGATTTGCAAAATATCACTGCGACCTTTTTTGTAGTCTTACAGAAAAAAGCATTTTCTTGAAACATTTTCAAAAGCTGTTAGTCAGCTTTTCCAATAATATTGGGAAAATACAATGTATATGACACTCGATATGCATAGAAAAAGAACTGGACACAGAACAGCATTAAAAGAAACCAAAAATGAAGATTATGTTAAAAATGTTTCCAAACTTCCGATTCAAAGAATGTTTTGGCAGTACAACAGGGAAATAACACAATAGCGCGGGTTTTTTTTGCAACATACAAATGAAATGTACAAATGACTTCAATAAGTTTTCGTTAATCATTTAATCGGAATAACATCTTTGACACCCAATTTTGACTTCTCTTCTGAAACAACTGAACAGATATCAATGATATTTGTTCTGAAGTATATATAGACTGGTGTAGTTCAGATTTATTGGTGGTGTTGCCACGGTTACCATAACTAGGACAAGGTGATCTAAGGAGCAAAAACATTTTCTATTTTAACCGATAATGGAAAAATATGATGCTGTACTAACCTCTGAATGTTTTACCCTTTAGAAATATTCAGTAGAAAAATGGGCACCACGTCTTTGTGTGAATTTCGTAAAATGGCTTCCAATTATGACAGTTTGCATCAGGTTTTCAATTTTTACTTTCTTTTGAAATGACCTTCAAAATGGGTCGAATTAAGATGTCAATGCCATGGCCTAATCTTAAATCTTTTACTACCATTTCAACTATTTTTAATTGTTTCAATATAGATTTAATTTTGATGTTTTAAAGCAATGTTTTCCTACATAAAGCCAAGGTCATGGTCAAGACAGTATTTATGAAATAAGCTTAAAATTTCCATATCTACAAATCTGGGACAAGGTAATGGATTTGCTTGATTTCTATTTTAGCTTATAATTGGGAATATTTCAAAGAATCAAAAACAAACATACTCATCCATGTCCAAATCACAATCCAGAAGCAAAGTAAAAACTTAGGAACTGACAAGTTAGGTTAGACACGTGAACTTTCACCAGGGAAGTGAGGTCGGGTGCTTCGGAAGGGTAAGCACCTCCTGTTTAGCTAGCTACACCCGCCACTTGTGTAATCAAAATTGTGTGGGAGCATGGAACTATGAGACGTCAAAAATATCCAGGGCAATCCTGAACACAGAGACATCAAACTTATCAACAATACTGTTATCGACGTCATAAGACTTTTTGAGGGCCTTCATAAGCCTAGGCTTGCAAAAAGATATACCCAAGAAGATATACCTAAGATCAAAGATCAATGCCATGACCTTCTTAGCCATTTAAGCCTTAAATTGCTATGTCTTGTCTATATGTAAAGATTTTGACATGGTTTTTTATTTCAATTTTGATGTTTCCTATAATGGAGTCAGGATTAAAGGTTAAAGTCGGGAAAAGTTGGATATCTCTTTGTTTTTGATGATATCTCATCCGATATCTACTATTTGTCATATCAACAACTCCGACTGACACTCAGATACCGTGCATTTTATTTCTAGAATTGTTCAAATTTTTGTTACCAAATGCGTTTAAGGTCAAACATACTTTTGTTACCAAATGCGTTTAAGGTCAAACATACTTTTGTTACCAAATGCGTTTTCGGAAAAAGTTGGATATCTGTTTGTTTTTGGTGATATCTCATCAGCTATCAACTATTTGTCATATCAACAACTCGGACTGATATACATACCGATGCTGTGTATTCTATTTCTAGAAGGTGTTAATTTTTTGTTACCAAACGCGTTGTACGGTTACATTGTACAAGGATATAATGATTTAACTTAAGGACAGTCTATTATTAGTCCCAGAATTCGTCAAAAAGCAGAAGACCAGAATAAAAACAGAATTTGACGTGTAACTTATGATGAAAGACTCTTTTACCAAATATTAGTTCAACATCTGTAAGCATTTTGAAAGATGCGCAAAGTTAATAATTTCTTATGAGGATGTCTAAGATGCGCATTTGCTATATATTGAAGAGGTCCAATGTCCATAATTTCCTTTGTACTCTTAGCAAACACACACACACACACACACACACACACACACACACACACACACACTTTTAGTCAGATATACTGAAAAGGTTAATTGCAGTCTGAACTTTCATTCAACAGTTATGTACAACTGGCATTGCCTTCAATTAAAGTTAAAGTCTGTCCCGAGCCATTAGGCCCATCAGGCCGGAGCTTATCCCGGTTTCCGTGGCGTTAAGCGACTGAAAGTACAAGACTCTCCCCTGAATGGGACGCCGGTCCATCGCAGGGTTAACCCCCAGCATTTTGCTGGTACTCATTTATCTTTCAGCTGAGTGAACTGGAACAACGTGAAATTAAGTGTCTTGCTCAAGGACACAACACATCGCCCGGTCCAGGGATCGAACCCACGACCTTCGAATCATGAGTCCAACGCCTTAACCACTAGGCCACGCGCTTTCACATTGCCTTCAATGGTGTTTATGAAAATAGATTTAGGTTGAATATGTTTTGTGTTAATGATTATACGAGGGTTCTTCGAAATGTTTGCCCTATGATGAAAAAACAATAACAAATAGAACTGTTCGATTTATGTCTTTATTTTACTTCTACAAAATAAACACCTTAAGCCTTTATGGTGTAGCAAATGGATACTTAACTTAGTATTTATTTTGGTCGTCTCATGAATACTAAGTTATGTTTTTCAAAACTTTTCCCGTATAAATATGCAGTAATACTTGTTTTTCGGGATGGGCGTATTAATATGTCTGCATCTCTTTGCAATATGTTGCCATTTTCCACCTTTTGTCAACCAAATTTTGTTACTGAATGTTTGTTGCGACTCAAAATAAAAGCAGCCACGTTTCATTACAAATCACAATTTCAGAAAAAGTCGCTGTTTGCGTTTTTAAAAAAAAGTATTTTTGGCACAAGAAACTCAGGCCCGGTTCCACAATCATTCCTTAAGTTTAGCAAATTTTGGCAGGCTCTTTTGAAACTACGAATAAATATTTTTGTCAAAACTGAATCCAGATGTCATATGCATGATAATTATAATTTCATTATAAGTTAAGGAAAATCTAAGTTAAGAACTGATTTTAAAACAGGTGTCTGATTGCTTACTTCGTGTCAAAAAGCATAAGTGCCCAGGCAATAGATTTTTAAGCATTTTAACAGTGCATCACATATACGGTTGTAGCGAGCAAACCAAGAGGTATCCGAGGCATCCTACCTCATTCCCCTGTTGGGAGTGCACGTGTTTAAATTAATTTACGTTTCAAAGTTTTTGCTTTGCTTTGAAATGTTATAAGGATATATATATAATATCAGCGATATACCACAGCTCTAGCTAATTGGTGGACGTTTTATCTACTACTAAATTGTTTGCTCTATCCACGATTTTGTGGGTACTTGAAATTTTCGGCCTTTAAGAACGTGGCTTATCTAAAATATTAAAATACTACAACAAAATACTTTTAATTTCAATAATAATCTGGAAACAGTTCTTTATGACGAATGTTGATATACCTTTCACCTTCATTAAAGTTTCACTCATCGATTTACGAAGTTTTGCACATTATAATCCCCATTACAAAACCATTAAATGTAATCATTAGGAAAAGTTAAACGATCATTTAAAAAGCAAAATACTTATAAGATTTCTAATTCAGTCAGAATTGATTGAATGGGTGGATTGGGTTTTACGTCCGAGACAGAACATTTCGCTTATATCGAGACGTCTCCAGCTATTTATAAGGATATATAAGCAATGCAACATCTAGGAAGGTCACCTATCCTATAATGAATGAGACACAGACGTAGGAAGTGACCACAATCTAATTGTAATCAACCTTAAGCTAAAGCTGCATAAGGTGCAAGGAAACGATAGATCATCAAAAAGGTACGAGTCATGCAAGTTGAAAATACCAAACATAAAAGAAAAATTCTCCTTAGAGAATTGATTCAGTGCCCTAGAAGACAACAAAGAAGAAGACTTGGAAGATCAGTGGACAAAATTTAAAAACATTTATAATGAAACCGCACAAACCATCATTTGTCTTGGGAAAAAGTCCAGCAAAGAATGAATAAGCGCAAACAGATGAAAACTGGTTGATGAAAGAACAAGCCTAAAAATAAGATTGATGGAACAAGATCAGAACGGCTAAAAGAAAGATTAAGACAACAATATAGAAACAAAGATAAAGAGGTGAAAAGAGCATGAAGAAAGACAAAAAACAATGGTTTGAAGACATTGCTACTGAAGCAGTAATAGCACCCAGTAAACGAAACATGAAGGCTATCCATGACATCACAGAGCCTTGTGCAAAGGTAAATCGACCCAAATAGAACACATCCAAGTTAAAAAAGCGAAACACGTCTAACAAAAAAAAAAAAAAATGAAATAAAATCCAGATGACAAGAACACATTAATGAAGTACTAAACAGCCCTGAACCACCATAATCTGCAGTCATACCGTTAGAGGACATCAAACTAATAACCGGCATTGTAGAACCTCCAACCTTAGATAAAATCACGTACGCAATAAAAGAACTAAGAACAATGGGAAAACATCCGACAATGATAACATCACCAGTGATATATGATCAACATCTAGTGAATTCACCTCTGCTATATGGAGGTATGATATTATGCATGTTAGCTATTCAAGAACCACGTTAAGCACCACGGCTCTGATTGGCTAATTTTTTCTTCTGGGAGAATACCACATCTAGTGAAGTCACCTCTGCTATACGGGAGGATATATAATCAACTTCTAGTGAAATCACCTCTGCTATATGGGGGTATTTATGATCAACATCTAGTGAAGTCACCTTTGCTATATGGGAGGATATATAATCAACATCTAGTGAAGTCACCTCTGCTATATAGGGGTATTTATAATCAATATCTAGAGAAGTCACCTTTGCTATACGGGAATATATATGATCAACATCTAGTGAAGTCACCTTTGCTATACGGGAATATATATGATCAACATCTAGTGAAGTCACCTCTGCTATACTGGGTATTTATAATCAACATCTAGTGAAGTCACCTTTGCTATATGGGAGGATATATACTCAACATCTAGTGAAGTCACCTGCGCTATATGGGAGGATATATATTGAACATCTAGTGAAGTCACCTCCGCTCTATGGGAGGATATATTATCAACATCTAGTGAAGTCACCTCTGCTATATGGGGGTATTTATAATCAACATCTAGTGAAGTCACCTTTGCTATACGGGAGGATATATAGTCAACATCTAGTGAAGTCACCTCTGCTATATGGGGGTATTTATAATCAATATCTAGTGAAGTCACCTTTGCTATACGGGAGGATATATAATCAACATCTAGTGAAATCACCTCTGCTATATGGGGGTATTTATAATCAACATCTAGTGAAGTCACATTTGCTATACGGGAGGATATATAATCAACATCTAGTGAAGTCACCTCTGCTATATTGGGGTATTTATAATCAACATCTAGTGTAGTCACCTTTGCTATACGGGAGGATATATAATCAACATCTAGTGAAGTCACCTCTGCTATATGGGAGTATTTATAATCAACATCTAGTGAAGTAACCTTTGCTATATGGGAGGATATATAGTCAACATCTAGTGAAGTCACCTCCGCTATATGGGAGGATATATATTGAACATCTAGTGAAGTCACCTCCGCTATATGGGAGGATATATTATCAACATCTAGTGAAGTCACCTCTGCTATATGGGGGTATTTATAATCAACATCTAGTGAAGTCACCTTTGCTATATGGGAGGATATATAATCAACATCTAGTGAAGTCACCTTTGCTATACGGGAGGATATATAATCAACATCTAGTGAAGTCACCTCTGCTATATTGGGTATTTATAATCAACATCTAGTGAAGTCACCTCTGCTATATGGGAGGATATATTATCAACATCTGGTGAAATCACCTCTGCTATATTGGGGTATTTATAATCAACATCTAGTGAAGTCACCTTTGCTATACGGGAGTATATATATTCAACATCTAGTGAAGTCACCTCTGCTATATTGGGTATTTATAATCAACATCTAGTGAAGTCACCTTTGCTATACGGGAGGATATATAATCAACATCTAGTGAAGTCCTCTGCTATATTGGGGTATTTTATAATCAACATCTAGTGTAGTCACCTTTGCTACGGGAGGATAATAATCAACATCTAGTGAAGTCACCTCTGCTATATGGAGTATTTATAATCAACATCTAGTGAAGTCACCTTTGCTATATGGGAGGATATATAGTCAACATCTAGTGAAGTCACCTCCGCTATATGGGAGGATATATATTGAACGTCTAGTGAAGTCACCTCCGCAATATGGGAGGATATATTATCAACATCTAGTGAAGTCACCTCTGCTATATGGGGGTATTTATAATCAACATCTAGTGAAGTCACTCCGCTATATGGGAGGATATATAATCAACATCTAGTGAAGTCACCTTTGCTATACGGGAGGATATATAATCAACATCTAGTGAAGTCACCTCTGCTATATTGGGTATTTATAATCAACATCTAGTGAAGTCACCTCTGCTATATGGGAGAATATATTATCAACATCTGGTGAAATCACCTCTGCTATATTGGGGTATTTATAATCAACATCTAGTGAAGTCACCTTTGCTATACGGGAGGATATATAATCAACATCTAGTGAAGTCACCTCTGCTATATTGGGTATTTATAATCAACATCTAGTGAAGTCACCTCCGCTATATGGGAGGATATATAATCAACATCTAGTGAAGTCACCTCTACTATATGGGGGTATTTATAATCAACATCTACTGAAGTCACCTTTGCTATACTGGAGGATATATAGTCAACATCTAGTGAAGTCACATCTGCTATATGTGGATATTTATAACTCAACATCTAGTGAAGTCACCTTTGCTATACGGGAGATATATATCAAACATCTAGTGAAGTTCACCTCTGCTATATTGGGGTATTTATAATCAACATCTAGTGAAGTCACCTCCGCTATATGGGAGGATATATATTGAAACATCTAGTGAAGTCACCTCCGCTATATGGGAGGATATATTATCAACATCTAGTGAAGGCACCTCTGGATATGGGGGTATTTATAATCAATATCTAGTGTAGTCACCTTTGCTATACGGGAGGATATATAATCAACATCTAGTGAAGTCACCTGCTATATGGGGGTATTTATATCAACATCTAGTGAAGTCACCTCCGCTATATGGGAGGATATATAATCAACATCTAGTGAAGTACCTCTGCTATATGGGGGTATTTATAATCAACATCTAGTGAAGTCACCTTTGCTATACGGGAGGATATATAGTCACATCTAGTAAAGTCACTCTGCTATATGGGGGTATTTATAATCAATATCAGTGAAGTCACCCTTTGCTATACGGGAATATATATGATCAACATCTAGTGAAGTCACCTTTGCTATACGGGAATATATATGATCAACATCTAGTGACGTCACCTCTGCTATATTGGGTATTTATAATCAACATCTAGTGAAGTTACCTTTGCTATATGGAGGATATATAGTCAACATCTAGTGAAGTCACCTCCGCTATATGGAGGATATATATTGAAATCTAGTGAAGTCACCTCCGCTCTATGGGAGGATATATTATCAACATCTATGAAGTCACCTCTGCTATATGGGGGTATTTATAATCAACATCTAGTGAAGTCACCTTTGCTATACGGAGGATATAAATCAACATCTAGTGAAGTCACCTCTGCTATATGGGGGTATTTATAATCAACATCTAGTGAAGTCACCTCCGCTATATGGAGGATATATATTGAACATCTAGTGAGTCACCTCCGCTATATGGGAGGATATATAATCAACATCTAGTGAAGTCACCTCTGCTATATGGGGTATTTATAATCAAACATCTAGTGAAGTCACCTTTGCTATATGGAGGATATATAGTCAACATCTAGTGAAGTCACCTCCGCTATATGAGAGGATATATATTGAACATCTAGGAAGTCACCTCCGCTATATGGGAGGATATATTATCAACATCTAGTGAAGTCACCTCTGCTATATGGGGGTATTATAATCAACATCTAGTGAAGTCACCTCCGCTATATGGAGGATATATAATCAACATCTAGTGAATCACCTTTGCTATACGGGAGGATATATAATCAACATCTAGTGAAGTCACCTCTGCTATATTGGGTATTTATAATCAACATCTAGTGAAGTCACCTCTGCTATATGGGAGGATATATTATCAACATCTGGTGAAATCACCTCTGCTATATTGGGGTATTTATAATCAACATCTAGTGAAGTCACCTTTGCTATACGGGAGTATATATATTCAACATCTAGTGAAGTCACCTCTGCTATATTGGGTATTTATATTCAACATCTAGTGAAGTCACCTCCGCTATATTGGAGGATATATAATCAACATCTAGTGAAGTCACCTCTGCTATATGGGGGTATTTATAATCAACATCTACTGAAGTCACCTTTGCTATACGGGAGGATATATAGTCAACATCTAGTGAAGTCACCTCTGCTATATAGGGGTATTTATAATCAATATCTAGAGAAGTCACCTTTGCTATACGGGAATATATATGATCAACATCTAGTGAAGTCACCTTTGCTATACGGGAGGATATATAGTCAACATCTAGTAAAGTCACCTCTGCTATATGGGGTATTTATAATCAATATCTAGTGAAGTCACCTTTGCTATACGGGAATATATATGATCAACATCTAGTGAAGTCACCTTTGCTATACGGGAATATATATGATCAACATCTAGTGACGTCACCTCTGCTATATTGGGTATTTATAATCAACATCTAGTGAAGTTACCTTTGCTATATGGGAGGATATATAGTCAACATCTAGTGAGTCACCTCCGATATGGGAGGATATATATTGAACATCTAGTGAAGTCACTCCGCTCTATGGGAGGATATATTATCAACATCTAGTGAAGTCACCTTGCTATATGGGGGTATTTTATAATCAACATCTAGTGAAGTCACCTTTGCTATACGGAGGATATATAATCAACATCTAGTGAAGTCAACCTCTGCTATATGGGGGTATTTATAATCAACATCTAGTGAAGTCACCTCCGCTATATGGGAGGATATATATTGAACATCTAGTGAAGTCACCTCCGTATATGGGAGGATATATAATCAACATCTAGTGAAGTCACCTCTGCTATATGGGGGTATTTATAATCAACATCTAGTGAAGTCCCTTTGCTATATGGGAGGATATATAGTCAACATCTAGTGAAGTCACCTCCGCTATATGAGAGGATATATATGAACATCTAGTGAAGTCACCTCCGCTATATGGAGGATATATTATCAACATCTAGTGAAGTCACC
The DNA here is from genome assembly GCA_021292105.1 of Anadara kagoshimensis. Taxonomy (NCBI): domain Eukaryota; kingdom Metazoa; phylum Mollusca; class Bivalvia; order Arcoida; family Arcidae; genus Anadara; species Anadara kagoshimensis. Next base: position 8,931,330 of record CM037866.1, read on the forward strand.
TCTGCTATATGGGGGTATTTATAATCAACATCTAGTGAAGTCACCTCCGCTATCTGGGAGGATATATAATCAACATCTAGTGAAGTCACCTTTGCTATACGGGAGGATATATAATCAACATCTAGAAGTCACCTCTGCTATATTGGGTATTTATAATCAACATCTAGTGAAGTCACTCTGCTATATGGGAGGATATATTATCAACATCTGGTGAAATCACCTCTGCTATATTGGGGTATTTATATCAACATCTAGTGAAGTCACCTTTGCTATACGGAGTATATATATTCAAACATCTAGTGAAGTCACCTCTGCTATATTGGGATTTATATTCAACATCTAGTGAAGTCACCTCCGCTATATTGGAGGATATATAATCAACATCTAGTGAAGTCCCTCTGCTATATGGGGTATTTATAATCAACATCTACTGAAGTCACCTTTGCTATACGGAGGATATATAGTCAACATCTAGTGAAGTCACCTCTGCTATATAGGGGTATTTATAATCAATATCTAGAGAAGTCACCTTTGCTATACGGGAATATATATGATCAACATCTAGTGAAGTCAACCTTTGCTATACGGGAATATATGATCAACATCTAGTGAAGTCACCTCTGCTATACTGGGTATTTATAATCAACATCTAGTGAAGTCACCTTTGCTATATGGGAGGATATATAGTCAACATCTAGTGAAGTCACCTGCGCTATATGGGGAGGATATATATTGAACATCTAGTGAAGTCACCTCCGCTCTATGGGAGGATATATTATCAACATCTAGTGAAGTCACCTCTGCTATATGGGGGTATTTATAATCAACATCTAGTGAAGTCACCTTTGCTATACGGAGGATATATAGTCAACATCTAGTGAAGTCACCTCTGCCATATGGGGGTATTTATAATCAATATCTAGTGAAGTCACCTTTGCTATACGGGAGGATATATAATCAACATCTAGTGAAATCACCTCTGCTATATGGGGGTATTATAATCAACATCTAGTGAAGTCACTTTGCTATACGGGAGGATATATAATCAATATCTAGTGAAGTCACCTCTGCTATATTGGGGTATTTATAATCAACATCTAGTGTAGTCACCTTTGCTATACGGGAGGATATATAATCAACATCTAGTGAAGTCACCTCTGCTATATGGGGAGTATTTATAATCAACATCTAGTGAAGTCACCTTTGCTATATGGGGGATATATAGTCAACATCTAGTGAAGTCACCTCCGCTATATGAGAGGATATATATTGAACATCTAGTGAAGTCACCTCGCTATATGGAGGATATATTATCAACATCTAGTGAAGTCACCTCTGCTATATGGGGGTATTTATAATCAACATCTAGTGAATCACCTCCGCTATATGGGAGGATATATAATCAACATCTAGTGAAGTCACCTTGCTATACGGGAGGATATATAATCAACATCTAGTGAAGTCACCTCTGCTATATTGGGTATTTATAATCAACATCTAGTGAAGTCACCTCTGCTATACGGGAGGATATATATCAACATCTGGTGAAATCACCTCTGCTAAATTGGGGTATTATAATCAACATCTAGTGAAGTCACCTTTGCTATACGGGAGTATATATATTCAACATCTAGTGAAGTCTACTCTGCTATATTGGGTATTTATAATCAACATCTAGTGAAGTCACCTCCGCTATATGGGAGGATATATAATCAACATCTAGTGAAGTCACCTCTGCTATATGGGGGTATTTATAATCAACATCTACTGAAGTCACCTTTGCTATACGGAAGGATATATAGTCAACATCTAGTGAAGTCACTCTGCTATATGGGATATTTATAATCAACATCTAGTGAAGTCACCTTTGCTATACGGGGATATATAATCAACATCTAGTGAATCACCTCTGCTATATTGGGGTATTTATAATCACATCTAGTGAAGTCACCTCCGCTATATGGGAGGATATATATGAACATCTAGTGAAGTCACCTCCGCTATATGGGAGGATAATATTATCAACATCTAGTGAAGTCACCTATGCTATATGGGGGTATTTATAATCAATATCTAGTGTAGTCACCTTTGCGTATAGGGAGGATATATAATCAAACATCTAGTGAAGTCACCTCTGCTATATGGGGGTATTTATAATCAACATCTAGTGAAGTCACCTGCGCTATATGGGAGGATATATAATCAACATCTAGTGAAGTCACCTCTGCTATATGGGGGTATTTATAATCAACATCTAGTGAAGTCACCTTTGCTATACGGGAGGATATATAGTCAACATCTAGTAAAGTCACCTCTGCTATATGGTGGTATTTATAATCAATCTAGTGAAGTCACCTTTGCTATACGGGAATATATATGATCAACATCTAGTGAAGTCACCTTTGCTATACGGGATATATATGATCAACATCTAGTGACGTTCACCTCTGCTATATGGGTATTATAATCAACATCTAGTGAAGTCACCTTTGCTATATGGGGAGTATATATAATCAACATCTAGTGAAGTTACCTCCGCTATATGGGAGGATTTATTGAACATCTAATGAAGTCACCTCCGCTCTATGGAGGATATATTATCAACATCTAGTGAAGTCACCTCTGCTATATGGGGGTATTTATAATCAACATCTAGTGAAGTCACCTTGCTATACGGGAGGATATATAATCAACATCTAGTGAAGTCACCTCTGCTATATGGGGGTATTTATAATCAACATCTAGTGAAGTCACCTCTGCTATATGGGGGTATTTATAATCAACATCTAGTGAAGTCACCTCCGCTATATGGGAGGATATATAAATCAACATCTAGTGAAGTCACCTCTGCTATATGGGGGTATTTATAATCAACATCTAGTGAAGTCACCTCCGCTATATGGAGGATATATATTGAAACATCTAGTGAAGTCACCTCCGCTATATGGAGGATATATATTGAACATCTAGTGAAGTCATCTCTGCTATATTGGGGTATTATAATCAACATCTAGTGTAGTCACCTTTGCTATACGGGAGGATTATAATCAACATCTAGTGAAGTCACCTCTGCTATATGGAGTATTTATAATCAACATCTAGTGAAGTCACCTTTGCTATATGGGAGGATATATATTCAACATCTAGTGAAGCACCTCTGCTATATTGGGTATTATTTATATCAACATCTAGTGAAGTCACCTCTGCTATATTGGGTATTTATAATCAACATCTAGTGATGTCACCTCGCTATATGGGAGGATATATTATCATCTGTGAAATCACCTTGCTATATTGGGGTATTTATAATCAACATCTAGTGAAGTCACCTTTGCTATACGGGAGTATATATATTCAACATCTAGTGAAGTCACCTCTGCTATATTGGGTATTATAATCAACATCTAGTCACCTCACGCTATATGGAGGATATATAATCAACATCTAGTGAAGTCACCTCTGCTATATGGGGGTATTTATAATCAACATTTACTGAAGTCACCTTTGCTATACGGGAGGATATATAGTCAACATCTAGTGAAGTCACCTCTGCTATATGGGGATATTTATAATCAACATCTAGTGAAGTCACCTTTGCTATACGGGAGGATATATAATCAACATCTAGTGAAGTCACCTCTGCTATATTAGGGTATTTAATAATCAACATCTAGTGAAGTCACCTCCGCTATATGGGAGGATATATATGAAACATCTAGTGAAGTCACCTCCGCTATATGGGAGGATATATATCAACATCTAGTGAAGTCACCTCTGCTATATGGGGTATTTATAATCAATATCTAGTGTAGTCACCTTGCTATACGGGAGGATATATAATCAACATCTAGTGAAGTCACCTCTGCTATATGGGGGTATTTATAATCAACATCTAGTGAAGTCACCTCCGCTATATGGGAGGATATATAATCAACATCTAGTGAAGTCACCTCTGCTATATGGGGGTATTTATAATCAAATCTAGTGAAGTCACTTTGCTATACGGGAGGATTATATAGTCAACATCTAGTGAAGTCACCTCTGCTATATAGGGGTATATAATCAATATCTAGAGAAGTCACCTTTGCTATACGGGAATATTATGATCAACATCTAGTGAAGTCACCTTTGGCTATACGGGAATATTATGATCAAACATCTAGTGAAGTCACCTCTGCTATACTGGGTATTTATAATCAACATTTAGTGAAGTCACCTTTGCTATATGGGAGGATATATACTCAACATCTAGGAAGTCACCTGCGCTATATGGGGGATATATTTGAACATCTAGTGAAGTCACCTCCGCCTATGGGAGGATATATTATCAAACATCTAGTGAAGTCACCTCTGCTATATGGGGGTATTTATAATCAACATCTAGTGAAGTCACCTTTGCTATACGGGAGGATATATAGTCAACATCTAGTGAAGTCACCTCTTGCTATATGGGGGTATTTATAATCAATATCTAGTGAAGTCACCTTTGCTATACGGGAGGATATATAATCAACATCTAGTGAAATCACCTCTGCTATATGGGGTATTTAATTAACATCTAGTGAAGTCACATTGCTATACGGGAGGATATATAATCAACATCTAGTGAAGTCACCTCTGCTATATTGGGGTATTTATAATCAACATCTAGTGTAGTCACCTTTGCTATACGGGAGGATATATAATCAACATCTAGTGAAGTCACCTCTGCTATATGGGAGTATTTATAATCACATCTAGTGAAGTCACCTTGCTATATGGGAGGATATATAGTCAACATCTAGTGAAGTCACCTCCGCTATATGGGAGGATATATATTGAACATCTATGAAGTCACCTCCGCTATATGGGAGGATATATATCAACATCTAGTGAAGTCACCTCTGCTATATGTGGGTATTATAATCAACATCTAGTGAAGTCACCTCCGCTATATGGGAGGATATATAATCAACATCTAGTGAAGTCACCTTTGCTATACGGGAGGATATATAATCAACATCTAGTGAAGTCACCTCTGCTATATTGGGTATTTATAATCAACATCTAGTGAAGTCACCTCTGCTATATGGGAGGATATATTATCAACATCTGGTGAATCACCTCTGCTATATTGGGGTATTATAATCAACATCTAGTGAAGTCACCTTTGCTATACGGGAGTATATATATTCAACATCTAGTGAAGTCACCTCTGCTATATTGGGTATTTATAATCAACATCTAGTGAAGTCACCTTTGCTATACGGGAGGATATATAATCAACATCTAGTGAAGTCACCTCTGCTATATTGGGGTATTTATAATCAACATCTAGTGTAGTCACCTTTGCTATACGGGAGGATATATAATCAACATCTAGTGAAGTCACCTCTGCTATATGGGAGTATTTATAATCAACATCTAGTGAAGTCACCTTTGCTATATGGGAGGATATATAGTCAACATCTAGTGAAGTCACCTCCGCTATATGGGAGGATATATATTGAACATCTAGTGAAGTCACCTCCGCAATATGGGAGGATATATTATCAACATCTAGTGAAGTCACCTCTGCTATATGGGGGTATTTATAATCAACATCTAGTGAAGTCACCTCCGCTATATGGGAGGATATATAATCAACATCTAGTGAAGTCACCTTTGCTATACGGGAGGATATATAATCAACATCTAGTGAAGTCACCTCTGCTATATTGGGTATTTATAATCAACATCTAGTGAAGTCACCTCTGCTATATGGGAGAATATATTATCAACATCTGGTGAAATCACCTCTGCTATATTGGGGTATTTATAATCAACATCTAGTGAAGTCACCTTTGCTATACGGGAGTATATATATTCAACATCTAGTGAAGTCACCTCTGCTATATTGGGTATTTATAATCAACATCTAGTGAAGTCACCTCCGCTATATGGGAGGATATATAATCAACATCTAGTGAAGTCACCTCTACTATATGGGGGTATTTATAATCAACATCTACTGAAGTCACCTTTGCTATACGGGAGGATATATAGTCAACATCTAGTGAAGTCACATCTGCTATATGGGGATATTTATAATCAACATCTAGTGAAGTCACCTTTGCTATACGGGAGGATATATAATCAACATCTAGTGAAGTCACCTCTGCTATATTGGGGTATTTATAATCAACATCTAGTGAAGTCACCTCCGCTATATGGGAGGATATATATTGAACATCTAGTGAAGTCACCTCCGCTATATGGGAGGATATATTATCAAAATCTAGTGAAGTCACCTCTGCTATATGGGGGTATTTATAATCAATATCTAGTGTAGTCACCTTTGCTATACGGGAGGATATATAATCAACATCTAGTGAAGTCACCTCTGCTATATGGGGGTATTTATAATCAACATCTAGTGAAGTCACCTCCGCTATATGGGAGGATATATAATCAACATCTAGTGAAGTCACCTCTGCTATATGGGGGTATTTATAATCAACATCTAGTGAAGTCACCTTTGCTATACGGGAGGATATATAGTCAACATCTAGTAAAGTCACCTCTGCTATATGGGGGTATTTATAATCAATATCTAGTGAAGTCACCTTTGCTATACGGGAATATATATGATCAACATCTAGTGAAGTCACCTTTGCTATACGGGAATATATATGATCAACATCTAGTGACGTCACCTCTGCTATATTGGGTATTTATAATCAACATCTAGTGAAGTTACCTTTGCTATATGGGAGGATATATAGTCAACATCTAGTGAAGTCACCTCCGCTATATGGGAGGATATATATTGAACATCTAGTGAAGTCACCTCCGCTCTATGGGAGGATATATTATCAACATCTAGTGAAGTCACCTCTGCTATATGGGGGTATTTATAATCAACATCTAGTGAAGTCACCTTTGCTATAGGGGAGGATTATAATCACACTAGTGAAGTCCCTCTGTGCTATATGGGGGTATTTATAATCAACATCTAGTGAAGTCACCTCCGCTATATGGGAGGATATATATTGAACATCTAGTGAAGTCACCTCCGCTATATGGAGGATATATAATCAACATCTAGTGAAGTCCCCTCTGCTATATGGGGGTATTATAATCAACATCTAGTGAAGTCACCTTGCTATATGGGAGGATATATATCAACATCTAGTAGTCACTCCGCCGCTATATAGAGGATATATATTGAACATCTAGTGAAGTCACCTCCGCTATATATGGGAGGATATATTATCAACATCTAGTGAAGTCACCTCTGCTATATGGGGGTATTTATAATCAACATCTAGTGAAGTCACCTCCGCTATATGGGGATATATAATCAACATCTAGTGAAGTCACCTTTGCTATACGGGAGGATATATAATCAACATCTAGTGAAGTCACACCTCTGCTATATTGGTATTTATAATCAACATCTAGTGAAGTCACCTCTGCTATATGGGAGGATATATTATCAACATCTGGTGAAATCACCTCTGCTATATTGGGGTATTTTATATCAACATCTAGTGAAGTCACCTTTGCTATACGGGAGTAATATATTCAACATCTAGTGAAGTCACCTCTGCTATATTGGGTATTTATAATCAACATCTAGTGAAGTCACCTCCGCTATATGGGAGGATATATAATCAACATCTAGTGAAGTCACCTCTGCTATATGGGGGTATTTATAATCAACAGCTACTGAAGTCACCTTTGCTATACGGGGGATATATAGTCAACATCTAGTGAAGTCACCTCTGCTATATAGGGGTATTTATAATCATATCTAGAGATCACCTTTGCTAACGGGAATATATATGATCAACATCTAGTGAAGTCACCTTTGCTATACGGGAATATATATGATCAATCTAGTGAAGTCACCTCTGCTATACTGGGTATTTATAACACATCTAGTGAAGTCACCTTTGCTATATGGGAGGATATTAGTCACATCTATGAAGTCACCTTGCTATACGGGAGGATATATAGTCAACATCTAGTGAAGTCACTCTGCTATATTGGGGGTATTTATAATCAATCTAGTGAAGTCCCTTTGCTATACGGGAGGATATATAATCAACATCTAGTGAAAATCACCTCTGCTATATGGGGGTATTTATAATCAACATCTAGTGAAGTCACATTTGCTATACGGGAGGATATATAATCACATCTAGTGAAGTCCACCTCTGCTATATTGGGTATTTATAATCAACATCTAGTGTAGTCACCTTTGCTATACGGAGGATATATAATCACATCTAGTGAAGTCACCTCTGCTATATGGGGTATTTATAATCACATCTAGTGAAGTCACCTTTGCTATATGGGAGGATATTAGTCAAAATCTAGTGAAGTCACCTCCTATATGGAGGATATATATTGAACATCTAGTGAAGTCACCTCCGCTATATGGAGGATATATTATCACATCTAGTGAAGTCACCTCTGCTATATGGGGGTATTTATAATCAACATCTAGTGAAGTCACCTCCGCTATATGGGAGGATATATAATCAACATCTAGTGAAGTCACCTTGCTATACGGGAGATATATAATCACATCTAGTGAAGTCACCTCTGCTATATTGGGTATTTATATCAACATCTAGTGAAGTCACCTCTGCTATATGGAGGATATATTATCAACATCTGGTGAAATCACCTCTGCTATATTGGGTATTTATAATCACATCTAGTGAGTCACCTTTGCTATACGGGAGTATATATATTCAACATCTAGTGAAGTCACTCTGCTATATTGGGTATTTATAATCAACATCTAGTGAAGTCACCTCCGCTATAGGAGGATATATAATCAACAATCTAGTTAAGTCACCTCTGCTATATGGGGTATTTATAATCAACACTACTGAAGTCACCTTGCTATACGGAGGATATATAGTCAACATCTAGTGAAGTCACCTCTGCTATATGGGGATATTTATAATCAACATCTAGTGAAGTCACCTTTGCTATACGGGAGGATATATAATCAACCATATAGTGAAGTCACTCTGCTATATTGGGGTATTTATAATCAACATCTAGTGAAGTCACCTCCGCTATATGGGAGGATATATATTGAATCTAGTGAAGTCACCTCCGCTATATGGAGGATATATTTCAACATCTAGTGAAGTCACCTCTGCTATATGGGGGTATTTATATCAATATCTAGTGTATCACCTTTGCTATACGGGAGGATATATATCAACATCTAGTTGAAGTCACCTCTGCTATATGGGGGTATTATAATCAACATCTAGTGAAGTCACCCGCTATATGGAGGATATATAATCAACATCTAGTGAAGTCACCTCTGCTATATGGGGGTATTTATAATCACATCTAGTGAAGTCACCTTTGCTATACGGGAGGATATATAGTCAACTCTAGTAAAGTCACCTCTGCTATATGGTGGTTATTTATAATCAATATCTAGTGAAGTCACCTTTGCTATACGGGAATATATTGTCAACATCTAGTGAAGTCACCTTGCTATACGGAATATTATGATAACATCTAGTGACGTCACCTCTGCTATATTGGGTATTTATAATCACTCTAGTGAAGTCACCTTTGCTATATGGGAGGATATATAATCAACATCTATGAAGTCACCTCCGCTATATGGGGGATATATATTGAACATCTAGAAGTCACTCCGCTCTATGGGAGGATATATTATCACATCTAGTGAAGTCACCTCTGCTATATGGGGGTATTTATAATCACATCTAGTGAAGTCACCTTTGCTATACGGGAGGATATATAATCAACATCTAGTGAAGTCACCTCGCTATATGGGGGTATTTATAATCAACATCTAGTGAAGTCACTCTGCTATATGGGGGTATTTATAATCACATCTAGTGAAGTCACCTCCGCTATATGGGAGGATATATCAACATCTAGTGAAGTCACCTGCTATATGGGGTATTTATAATCAAATCTAGTGAGTCACCTCGCTATATGGGAGGATAGATATTGAACATCTAGTGAAGTCACCTCCGCTATATGGGAGGATATATATTGAACATCTAGTGAGTCATCTCTGCTATATTGGGTATTTATAATCAACATCTAGTGTAAGTCACCTTTGCTATACGGGAGGATATATAATCACATCTAGTGAAGTCACTCTGCTATATGGAGTATTTATAATCAACTAGTGAAGTCACCTTTGCTATATGGGAGGATATATTTCAACATCTAGTGAAGTCACCTCCGCTATATGGGAGGATATATTTGAACATCTATTGAAGTCACCTCCGCTATATGGGAGGATATATTATCAACATCTAGTGAAGTCACCTCTGCTATATGGGGGATTATATCAACATCTAGTGAAGTTACCTCCGCTATATGGGAGGATATATAATCAACATCTAGTGAAGTCACCTCTGCTATATGGGGTATTTATATCAACATCTATGAAGTCAATTTTGCTATACGGGAGGATATATAGTCAACATCTAGTGAAGTCACCTCGCTATATGGGGTATTTATAATCAACATCTAGTGAAGTCACCTTTGCTATCGGGAGGATATATCAACATCTAGTGTAAGTCACCTTGCTATACGGGTATATAATCAACATTTAGTGAAGCACCTCTGCTATATGGGGTATTTATATCAACATCTAGTGAAGTCACCTCCGCTATATGGGAGGATATATATCAACATCTAGTGAAGTCACCTCTGCTATTTGGGTATTTATAATCAACATCTAGTGAAGTCACCTTTGCTATACGGGAGGATATATAGTCAACATCTAGTGAAGTCACCTCTGCTATATGGGGGTATTTATAATCAATATCTAGTGAAGTCACCTTTGCTATACGGGATTATATGCTCAACATCTAGTGAAGTCACCTTTGCTATTACGGGAATATATATGATCACATCTAGTGAAGTCACGCTGCTATATGGGTATTTATAATCACATCTAGTGAAGTCACCTTTGCTATATGGAGGATATATAATCAACATCTAGTGAAGTCACCTCCGCTATATGGGAGGATATATATTGAACATCTAGTGAAGTCTCCTCTGCTCTATGGGAGGATATATTATCAACATCTAGTGAAGTCACCTCTGCTATATGGGGGTATTTATAATCAACATCTAGTGAAGTCACCTCCGCTATATGGGGAGGATATATAATCAACATTAGTGAAGTCACCTCCTATATTGGGAGTATTTATATCAACATCTAGCAAGTCACCTCGCTATATGGAGGATTATATTTGACATCTAGTGAGTCCCTCCGCTATATGGGAGGATATATTTCAACATCTAGTGAAGTCACCTCTGCTACATTGGGGTATTTATAATCAACATCTAGTGTAGTCACCTTTGCTATAGGGAGGATATATAGTCAACATCTAGTGAAGTCACCTCTGCTATATGGGGTATTTATAATCAACATCTAGTGAAGTCACCTTGCTATATGGAGGATATTTATCAACATCTAGTGAAGTCACCTCCGCTATATGGAGGATATATTGAACATCTAGTGAAGTCACCTCCGCTATATGAGGATATATATCACATCTAGTGAAGTCACCTCGCTATATGGGATATTAATCAACATCTAGTGAAGTCACCTCTGCGCTATATGGGGGTATATAATCAACATCTAGTGAAGTCACTCCGCTATACGGGAGGATATATAATCAACATCTAGTGAAGTCACCTCTGCTATATTGGGTATTTATAATACATCTAGTGAAATCATCTCCGCTATATGGGAGGATTATATTGAACATCTAGTTGAAGTCACCTCCGCTATATGGGAGGATTATAATCAACATCTAGTGAAGTCACCTCTCTATATGGGGGTATTTATATCAACATCTATTGTAGTCACCTTGCTATACGGGAGGATATATAATCAACATCTTGTGAAGTCACCTTATTATTATTATTATTACTTATTATTATTATTATTATTATTATTATTATTGTTCAACTTATCCTAAAATTAGTAAATTATATTGTAAAAAAGAATGGAAAATCGAATGTACCACAATCAAAATAATTTCATTAATGGGTATAAATGTGAATGATATATTTGAAACAATTCATATTTTACTACTTCAAGCCATGCAATAAAATAAATATCACTTTATATAGGTGTTTCCATATTAGGTTAGTCTATATTAAGGCAAATTTTGGCGAGGAAACTACATTTACAGAACACGAAGGTACAAAACTAGTCGATAAACCAAGGTGACTTCACTAGATGTTGTTTAGACAAATCGGACATACATGTATGGGTCTACCATATGCCACAGGAATTGACAACTTTTGGTTAAAATACTAAGAGATACTCATTTTTTTTGAAAAGTAAACAAACATGTAAAATGTTGACTATTGAGATTATAATCTACATTTAACTAATGTCATACTACTACAAACGCATCTGACGTCATAATCTATTGTTGACGTCATATCATTTCGCATTGTGAACTTCAATTTGGCACTGCCAACGTTGCATTGAAAATTAATTTTGCAGCAAGAGGTTTGACACCAAGCTAACGAGTAGTGAGTAATGGTGTTTAACGTCCCGGTCAAGAATATTTCACTTATATCGAGACGTCGCCAGCTATAGGCCAAGGTGCAGAAATTTTGCCTGTGCGTTGAGCTGGTGGCATTATACAGACCAAGCCCACCATGACACGGGACCTCGTTTATTTTAAGTTCCCATCCGAAAGAATCGTGACTTTCATTTCGTAATGTCGAGTGCTTGGCGAAAGAACAGTCACTACCCACTTTTAAGTCTTGGGTGAGACACGGCCGGGGTTCGAACCCACGACCTTCCACTTACAGAGCGAACAATCTACCAACTGAGCTAACGAAAAAGAGTCGCAAACTCGGCTACCGAGTGGTCGATATAGTAGCTGTTGAGAATCTGTCGAGATATGGCTTGCGTGGGGTAGAATTAAATGGTCTCTTCGGCACCAATTAACGTATCGCCGGCCACGCCAAAAATGTTCCGACAAAGGCTCGATGCGTTTCAATTACACACAAAACTCGACCGGAATTGAGCCATTTAATTAAGACACTAGTACGTGATGAGTTGCCGTGACGCTGCTTTGGTTCCGTGATGGCGGCCAGTGTCGGAACATAAACGGCATGGCCGGCGATACGTCAATTCATAAGCTAACTGTTAAACTTTCAACAGGTCTGTGCTGTAGCATAGAGATTCAAGATAAAACTGGAACTTTATTATTAAAGACGCCGTTTTATTAGAATGTTTGTACGCAGACAACAACGCCTTTCTATCTTCTTCACTAGAGAGTTCCGACGAACGGATAATTAATCGCGATATCACGTATTCATAAGCAAATTGTTAAACTTTCGTCAGGTCTGTGCCGTATCATAGAGACTCAAGATAAAACTAAATTATAAACAATTGTAATAATAACAAGATAAACAGCTGGATTCTTTACATAACAATCTTGACCTACTTTGGGATTTCGACAGATATGTGATAAACGATTTAGTGAAAACAGGGGACATACTCACTTTGTTTTAATTAGAAAAATAAAAATTAATCGGGATGATCATGTTTCAGGAATGAAATGGTGTTTTCTTCCATATCTGCTCATGTAAGATAGGTTTTTTCCCTATGTGAGATACGCGTTTCTCGTACCTCGGACAGAAAAATCTCACGTGCACACCAGTGCTAGATTTTTCTGTCTCGTCTAGTTTGTCTGGTACTGCCTCACGCGACAATTAAACAATCAGGATGACGTATCCGATCATTGCGCTTGACGTCATCAAAACAGCGTTTCTTTATTTATTTTTCACATATGTGTTTAATTTTACTTTTTATTCAAAATATTTCATTGTCAGAGTTTTTTATATTTGCATTGAATACAAATCGTTGATATTTTAAAATTTTGAAAAGTTGTCGATGGGATTATTTTCAAAGTGAGGATTTGTACAATGCATTAGGTGCCCAAAGGAATGCAAGAGGCCCCATGAGGGTACGTGTTTTTTTTTGTATGTATCGCAGTTATAAACACTTAAATGGTACGAGAAATAGAATCTATCACTTGTTTGTGACCGATACCGGTTGATCTCAGTCTCGGGTGCTGTGATGTAACATATCCCAATCTCGGCAAAGCTTCGATTGGGATATATGCTACATCACATCACCCTCGACTGAGATCAACCGGTATCGGTCACAAACAGGTGACAGATTCTATTAATCTCACATGACCGCGTGACCTTTAGTGACGTCACAATCAAAAGACAATTACATGACGTCATCATATGGAGAACATACCGTCATTTTGCGGGAAAATGACATCCAATTCTTCACAATTTAGAAATTTTGAGTGCGTTTCAAATGATAAATATTGGATTTTTTAATGAACCACTTTGTTTTGTAGTTTATACATTTTGTATGAACCAAAATCCGGTACGATCTATACAATGGTCATATTTATTTTAAAGTAAAATGTCGAATTACAAAGTTAGATTTTACAAACATGGCGTCGATGTCTATGTTCATCGTACCTGAAGCGAAATATTGGCACTAAAATGGAAGAAAAATAATCCAAGCCTCGTCTCCGACTGAAATGTTCAACCCTCGGGTGAGATTTCCCTATCCTACATGGATACTCATAATGGATTCTTATATTCTCCCCAAGTCAAGATATTTTTTTATATTGAAGAATTAAATAAGAAAATACAAAAAAATGAATTTTTATCTCATAAGTTTTGGAATTTTACTCCCCGGTCAAGACTATTTTACTTATATCGAAACATTAATATTAAAAATGGGGTGTAAATTTGTTTCAGGAAAGCAGTTGTATTTTAAGTAGGGATTATATCACTAAATATTGAAGCATTAAGCGTTGAAAATGCAAAATAATTGAAATGATAATTTCTGATTGTTTTAGTGATGTAATGGTGTTTCACTTCCACGTGTGGATTATTTCACTTATATCGAAGTTTTGAGCTTCACAAATGCACATTGATAAGCATGGATTTCATTTATTATTTATTTATTTATTTATTTATTTATTTATTTATTTATTTATTTATTTATTTTGCGATAGCAACTATTATCCGACTTTAACGTCCTAGCTCACAGTGTCAGCACGCCGCAGTCAAGCGTACCACACTCCAAGTCACATTATACTGATACCAGGTGAATCAGTAAAGGCCAACGGCAAGGAAAATTCACTTCCCCGCATGTGATCTGAGCAGGACTCGAACTTACAGCGACGAGAGACCCTGGATGACTTATTCATTTGTCTACCGCGGCCTTAGTTGGGCAGCTAGCGGCAAACATGAACAATAGTTCTACTTTTAGAACCACTCTGTTTGGGACAGTGAAATATTCCTTATTTTATAAACAAAAATCTAATAAACTTGAATAAAGATTGGATTTATAAATAACTTGTACATAATCGTAACAAAATATGCATGTGCATCCGCGATTAGCCTAGAATATATCGAAAATACATGGAAAACGTTGGCGTTATAGGGATTTAACATGTTGAAAAACCAAGCAAATGGCGGATTCTGTTGCGCTCATAGATGCCGTAAAACGTCACCAAGGACATCCGACTTCCGGTGTTAACATCGCCATATTTGCTAAGTAAAATCCCTATAGCGCCAGCATTTTCCTCTCTACAGAAATACTTTATGACAATCGCAGATGCGCGTTTTGTTACTAGTGAGTGAAAAATAAATTTATTAGATTTTCTATGGGAATAAAGAGTAGTTCCTTGTCACAAACAGAGTGGTTTCAACTGTAGATCCAATCACACTGATTTGAAATAGCCAGATTAGAATTAACATTAATTTCTCTTAAGAAACGAAAATAAGAAATTAGACGTGAATCTTATATAATGATAAACAAAGTGATAAATTGTTAGAAATGTGTGTGTGTGTGCGTGCGTGTGTGTGTGTGTGTGAATGAAGCTTTACAAATAGGTTATAAATATTAGAAATTGGAAGAGTTCCTTTGGTACCCCTTCCCATTATAGTCATAAATGGCAAAAATGGCTTGAAACTGTCTTTTTAGACTTTTTCAGTCAAAATCAAATGTTTAGTGGAGGGTACAAATGGAACTGTTTCAAAAGAAATTACGCAGGACGGACAAAAATTCCACGGTGTAATATCAGTGACTTCGGTTTTCAGATATTGTACAGACCTAGCGAAAGCTTGACGAATAATTGTCGACCTCCACCGCCTCTTCGGTAGGTATATCTTCACAGATTTTCGGAATTTTCTATATGCAGTACAGTTCTGTCGAAAGTGTGACGTTAGGATAACGAGTAAGTGCCAAATCGGCACCTCATCTCCGCGGATCAGTATATATATCTCGATAGGTTATCTTGAGTTGATAATTAATCATAAGCTTTCAACCTTTTTCAGGTTAATAACTATCCATATATATATTGGCCTCTCGGTATTCATACCTTTTATTTGACCACTGCGGTAGCTCAGTTGGTAGAGTGCTCGCTCCGTAAGTGGGATGTTGTGGGTTCGAACCCCGGCCGGGTCTGACCCAAGATTTGAAAGTGGGTAGTGACTGTTCTTTCGCCAAGCACTCGGCATTACGAAATGAAAGTCACGGTTCTTTGGGATGGGAACATAAAATAAACGGGGTCTCGTGTCACGGTGGGCTTGGCACGCTAAAGAACCCTGCTGTATAATGCCATCAGCGCAACTCACAGGCAATATTTCTGCACCTTCGCCTATGGCGACGTCTCGATATAAGTGAAATATTCTTGACACGGACGTTAAATACCATTACTCAACTGCTTTTATTTCTATGTTGTTGTATTAGGTTTGTTAGGGAAGCTAGTACGAGTTGTCTCTCCTTTTACACGTCCATCCATTAAATGCTCTTTCTTTGGGTTGTTAAAATTAAAACAAAACATCATAGGGCAGTTAGATTTGATTAAAAGTATAACGTTTAATGAATATGTATTAGATATATCCTTAATATAGATCCGGTCAGTTCTGGGATGGTAGAAAAAACTGAAGTGCTCGGTTATTATATATAAATTGTACACCTATGGCGAGTAAACTGACAAACTTATTTACACCAAGATCAGACAGAAAGGGGGTCTGGGTGCACGTGAGTGGTCTGTTAAAACGACTTGCGCATGTCACTTGTTGGAAACCAAATAGATCGGGTTTCCATAGTGATTATCATTTCGATTTACGAAGATGGAGACTGCTCTATTTCAACCACTATCTCAGGTACAGTCACATTCATGTTACTGAATGAATTGCCTTAGATACCATTTGTTTTATGGCCGTCATCACAGCATTGTTAATAAGTTTGATGTCTCTGTGTCCAGGATTACCCTGGATATATTTGACGTCTCATAGTTCCATGATCCTTTCACACAATTTTGATTACACACGTGGCAGGTACCTAGCTAAACAGAAGGTGCTTACCCTTCTGGAGCACCCGGCCTCACTTACCTGGTGGAAGTTTACGTGTCTAACCTAACTTGTCAGTTCCAAAATTTTAACTTTGCTTCTGGATTGTGATTCGGACATAGATTAGTATGTTTGTTTTTGATTGTTGTTGTTGAATGTAGCTTAACGTCGCATTAGTTTTTCTTAGCTGTCCGTGACGAGAACTACTTTATTTAGTCCGACTAATCAGCCCACTAAACCCCCATTTTATTTTTTTGACTTTTTGGAGGTTTGTGGTCTGGCAGCTTCCATTATTAAATTCTTGAAATTTCTGGCGAAAACGGCAGAAACGAAAACACGCGTTGATAACTTCAAGTATTTCCTTACCTTGCTCTTGCTGACAACACGGAACACTTCCTAAAACATTATTCTAGCGATCCATGCTTAACTTTTAATTAAAATCCATCGATATCGGTAGTAATGCAAGGTTTTCTGATGTATCTTTAGCTCTCTGTCACTTTCGCATCGTGAAACTATTACTAATCTGCGATGACCAATTAGATCCCACGTTGCATTTGGATGGTGAAACTAGAAGTTCTATCTTTAGAAAACACATCTATGATTAATCTATGAACCAGTCCGCGTGATTGTTTTATTTACCAGTTCTTAAATGTCGTAGTATTGGCGATATACACTTAAGTAAGGATTCTTTCATTTACAGAGTGATGCGATATATATTTGGTGACTTTGTAATACCTTCTTTATTTCATATATTACCTTTTTTTTAAATTCTCAAAACATTGTACATAAATCCTTCTTTATTTCATATAAAACCATATATATTTTTTAAAATTCTCAAGAATTTATTTCTTGGTCAATTTCCATGCTTTTTTCACCGTTAAATGTAAAGTGTGGTTTCATAGTAAATTTAATTTGCACTGCCTTTATATCAGGAGACATATAGTTTTAAATAAAATTTGAAATTTCTCAAAAACTAAGGTATACTCCCTCATGTAAAGTATTTCCTTAGCTTAATTTGGTAAAATATATTTTGGTCCTTTGGGTAGCTTTTCAACATCTTCAAAATAATTTTGGTTTTATAATTTTGGTCCAAGCACAACTGTTGAGGAATTGTATTCCTAAACGGTCGATTAGTGCTGTAAAATTAAAACTGTAATTATTAAGACATGTGTGAAAACAAAATCAAAAACAAACATACCAACCCATGTCCAAACAACAACCCTAAAAAAGGAAAAACCTTTAGAGATGGCCAATTCAGTTAAACACGAGAACTCCCACCGTGGATGTGAGATCACGTGTTCCGATAGTAAATTCAAAGCAGAATATATACTGCAAGGGAGTTGATCATTCTTCAAGATTTTTTTATTTTGTAACTTCATAATGTAAAAACTATAAAAAAAATAATAGCTTGTTCTCACTACTGGAATTTGATACAACGATGCCAGCTGCTTACAATGGAAATGTTGACCCAGGGATATTACAAACCTACGCTTATCATGGTCCTAAAAATGTTTTATGGCCGTCATCACAATGTTGTTGGTTAGAAAGATGTCTCACCGTCTAGGATTACAATGGATATATTTGACGTCCCAAAAATCCATTTCCTTTCATTTTCAATTTTGACTACATACATGGCGGACGTATCTACCTAAATGGAGGTGTTACGCTTCCGGTGTATCTGACTTGACTTCACTGGTGGAAGTGCACATGTTTCAATTAATGTTTCCGTTTTCAAAATTTTCACTTTGCTTTCGGATTTTCATTTTGGACATGGATTTTATTAGAAACAACCCTTTTCTTTTATCATGTTCAACTTCCAAAAAAAAAAGGTAAAGTGCTACGCAGGTTATGGGTTTTGAAAACCCATTTTCGGCGTTTGACAAAATTGACCAAAACATCATTCAGGTTTTATTTGAAATATTTGATTGCTGTTTCACCTATAAACAAATGGACTAGTCACATTTTTGCCAGATATAATTATTTAAATGTGGACTAGACCATCAAAGATAGAGAGACGTTCAAAAAATAGTCAGTCACTTTGAAAAATCCATCTTTTTTATATAAAAACATGTTTGTAGAACGTTCTCAAAAATTTCTTGAGCAATTTGTATAAAATTTTCAGTGATAAATCCAAAATTAGTTGTAGTTTCTTTCAATAATTTTCTAAATTCCGTCTTAAAACATTCCTGAAAACATTATAAGGTGGAGAGCATGTTTATTTTTTAACAGAAATGTGAATAATAATTAAATACTTTCCGTCAATTTAAATAAAAAATCTGTTTAATTTAAAATATTTACCTTTTTATAAAAAAAAAAAACCAACAAATCTCCCTTTTCTATTTTTTTAGAAAAACCTTCAATTAAGTTTACATTTAAATGTAAAAAAAAATAGAAATTGAAGAAAAAATTTGAGAATTGTTTTAAAAATTTTCTGATTTATATGAAATATAGAAGGATTTTACAAAGTGGCCGAATACTTTTTCCCGTCTCTGTAGTTTAAACTAGCTGAACCTGAATCCTATTAAGCATATAATAATTTTTCATCGCAACACAATTTCAATAAATCATATATTTCAAACAGCAGGCAGATAACATATCACAATCTCAATGAGTATCAGATTGTATGTCTTTAAGGTAATATGGTAATCTAATAAATTGATTAAGTTTACAAAAATCCAAACATAATCTTTACTTAAGTTTACAGAAATCACTACAGAATCTGTTAACAAAATTGAATATATGACACCCTTATCGCAAAACATACCTCTAAATCAAACACGTCATTTATTTTTAAGTGTTTGTATGATAAAATAGACATATGAGCATTTTTTTAAACTAATTCTCACTGGGGTTTCTTGATGTACTTAAAATAACTATCATGAAATTTATGAATATTATTACAATGGAGAATACAAAACCATGTAGAAAAAATAAAAACATACTAATCCATGTCCGAATCACAAACCAGAAGCAAAGTAAAAACAAACATACTAATCCATGTCCGAATCACAAACCAGAAGCAAAATAAAAACAAATATACTAATCAATGTCCGAATCACAATCCAGACGCAATATAAGAACTTGAACGCTTTATAACGTCCACTACCCTTCAATGTAAACTAACGAATGCTTTAAAAAATTCATTTCTTAGTTTATTTCACTTTATTCTTTTAATTGCGTTACACGTTTCCATTGACTGAAAACGTTTCTGTTACCGATATGCAACGTCTAGTCTCGTCACTAGAACAAATGACGTCATGTTTGAAAATCAAGGGATGTGACCAATAAATTGACATTTTTAATTAGTATGAATTCCATGCCTTATGTGTAATTTTTTTTTCTTTTGATTTAAGTCTTATTTGCAAATTTTGAAAAAAAAAACAATTATTCAGTGACAATTCGGAAATCTATTTGTGATATCAAATAACATCAAAAGACGTCATGAAAAGAATGTAATAATGTATAACTTGCTGTTTACCTCCCGGAGCACAAAATCCCTATTTCATGGTGGAATTTCATCTGTTTGACTTGGTTTATTAGTTTCAAAGTTTTTACTTTGCTTCTGGATTGTGATCTCGACATGAGTTAGTATGTTTGCATTTGATGTACAGGAATTCACTGGATATATCTGTCGTTCTGAAGTTCTGTGTTCGTTTCTTTCAATTTTGATTACACACGTGAGGGGTGTAGCTAGCTAGACAGGAGGTATTTACTCTTTTTAAGCACCCGATCTCACTTCCCTGGTGGAATTTTACGTGTTTAACCTAACTTGCCAGTTTCAAAGTTTTTACTTTTCTTTGGGGTTGTGATTTTTGACATGGATTCATAACTAAGTAATCAACATGGATACCATTATTGTGTGACTAAGACATTGTCCGGTCTGGTTTTCCTGGAAACAGGACAATCACAAAGGAAACTTGATGAATTTTTTTTTAACGAAAACAAAACATTATGGCCTGCAAAGCCAAATTCAAACGTCTCCTTATAATTAAAACTATTAGAACGCACCTCCATTGTATACCAATCTGATAAACCCTAGTGTGAGAAAGATTTTTTACGTATTACATGACAGTGGTGTCCACAACGAGCACAGAAGTTATCAAGAAATAAATCTTAACTGAGAGGTTAAAGAAATCAAATTTAATTTATATTGTATACCAGTTTCAATTTTACTGCACTAACAGCCGTTTCGAAATATATTTCCTTATCAGTATTATCAGTAGTGGTTGTATCATCATTGTGAAACCGTTTTTTCAAGATGTTGAAATGATACTCAAAAGGAAAAAAAAATACTTTACCACATTTAGCTATAATGAGGGAGTACAACGCAATTTTTGAAGCTACCTATAACTAGTAACAAATGATGACAATACATGTAGTATATTTGAAAACAATGCAAAACAAGAACAACTGTGAGCCACAAGCTCAGACAAATACCCCCGCTCCCAAAAATCCATCGGATCAATTTTTTAAATAAGAGATGCCAACTACATCATATCACAAAGATTGTGTGAAAGTTTCATGAAAATCCATTGTAGGGGTTTAGGAGGAGTTGCGGATAAGAGATAGGTACCCTAAGGTGTAACGGAAGGACGGACGGACACCCTTATTAGTATATACCCCCAACTTTTTAAGCGGGGGGGGTATAACTAGTGCTTACTGAGTTTGTGATATCCTCTGAAAGCATCAACCTGCAGAGATTCCGGCTCAGTGGGGTTTACATTACATATTGTGTGAGATTTAAATTTGTCTTGTACCAAAATTAGATAATTTTACTTATATCGATACGCCATCGATCTTGCTTATATTTAAATGTTATAACATTAGAATGCATTTTTGGATCCTTAATGTTTAAAGTCAGCCGTTAATATAGGCGATTGATCGTTCTTTTTCGAAAAAAAATTGCTTGACTTTCATTTCTAAATGCAAATGTGTTAAGGCATTGGGAGTCACCTTTCATGAATCGTACAACATACAGGAAACAGGAAAATACACTAATTCTGTCATTTTATAGATTGTTGCTTACACTCTATGTATAGAGAGATGTTATATTATTTCATCATTTTTGAGTACTAAAATGTAAAATGTATTGTCGATATATTAACAATTATTCCTTGTAATATACCAAAAGAAAATAAGGAAAAGGATGGACAGATTGAACGGGTATTTAACGGCCTAGTCAGGAAATAATTTTAACTTTTATCGAGACGTCAGCAGCATGAGACAAACTTGTTTATTTTTAAACTTCACAGTACGTCCACATTTATTGCAGGTATGGTGCCTATGCATTCCATGTTTACTGTGCCACGGGGCCCGTTTTTTATGTCTTTTCTAAAAGACTGCATGACTTTTATTTCTAAATGTCAAGTCTTCGGTGAAATAACCATCACTGCCTTTTATAAAGGTTTGACCACAGACCCCGCAGCGGTTCGAACATCGAACTCCCGCACATTAAGCGAACAATCTGAGCTACTGTCGTAGTGATAAAAAAAACCAAGAAAGACAAAAAAGAGAACACATAATATATATGGCACAGATATTTAATTAAACATTTATCTTGAATTCATAATTAATTGATATCGACAATTTTGATATGGTAAAACTTTGCCCATTTTGAAACACATGTGTGTCTACGCTTACGATATTATATAGTCATACACTTAATCTGGCTTGATTAGCGAGAACGTATTTTTCGCGAAATAAATTCGCGACGATCCAATAAACCTGACGAACATTTTGAAATTTTCGCCAAAGTATTTTTGCAACATCTAATACAACACATTTTGACTAGATATTATTTCAAATTGTAGCTAATTATTTTAAGCCACAACGTCTGGAGTATATAATATCGCGAATTAGACCAGATCTACGTTCGTGTAATAAGTATATACATATGTATCTGTAATATCAACATTAAACACCATTATTCAAATAAATGTTTTTTACAATTATCGAAGATTTGCATATTAATTCATAAATTGTAACATTTGAGTTTGTCCCTACAAGAATCGATACACAAGCTATAATCTTGTATATCTATTTACCTAACGTAATGTGATTTTTTTAGTCTCACATTTCTTTTTTCTAACGTTTTGTCACTTGATTTCTTTTCGTATCGTACTGTTTGATTAACATTCCTTTTTTGTTGTTTCTTTTAATTTTATCTTTTGCACTCTGACAATCATTTTGCTTCTAATAGTGTAACGTTTCTTATCTCCGCACGTTCTGTCTTGTTTCTTTATCCCATATTTTTGTTGTTCCTTTTTTGCATTTTTTTCCATATTTTATTAATTTTCCTTCCAACAAGTCTTTTTTATTCCTAATGTTTTTTGTTTCTTTTTCTTTCTTGCTCATATTGTTTTCTATTCATGTCATCTTTTCAACACTTTTATTTCCTTCGAATTTTTTCAAGTTTATTGCAATAAGTCTCTCCTCTTATTGATATTGCGAGTTATACTGTCCAGCTAACTGGTGCAACTACTAATCATTCCAAATCGTAACTTATTGAATGTTTACAAATTTTGCTTACACAAACATTACCAGTCTAACGGATGATTGGGGAATTTTATTTTCATATTAACAAGCATTTACAACGCAAAAAGTTACCACGTCACTGAATCCGTGTTAGCGATTACGTCACTAAATCTGTGTTAGTAATAAAGTCAACGAATCTTTGTAAGTTAAACTTGTTGATAACACTCTATCTAATATGGTCCGTCAGCGATATTTTGGCAGAGTGTTTATAAAAACGGGCGAGTTTATTATACACCAATAGGTAATAATACCGTGTTATCGTATAGGTAAATTCACGCCTTTATGCGTTTATTTGTCAACTCCACCTTTATACATCCCTATCTTAGGCTATCTACATTATATAGACTCTTCCATGTTTATAAACACTCTGCCACAATATCGTTGACGGACTATAACACATCTCAATCATCGATATTGTAACATATTCAACTGAATCTGCATTTGTGACTTTGTTTCTGAACCTGTGTTAGCGACTACGTCACTGAAATTGTATGAGTTACTACGACCTGTTGGTAGTTTCTGAAGGCTTTGGCAGTTTATATCACAGTATACATCCTGGAAGGGTTGTTATGTTTGTTTTACATAATAAACCAGTTTTAATTTTACAGCAATTGTCGGCTGTTTCGGAAAACAAGTCTGCATCAGTAGTGTGTGGACCACAATTATGAAATCATTTTTTTAAGATAGCTAAAGGAATACTTTGAATGAGAAATTTGAAAATTTAATTAGCAGCAAATAAAGACAATCGTATATATATATATATATATATATATATATATATATATATATATATATATATATATATATTACCAGTTTTAATTTTACAGCACTTGACGGTCGTTTCGGAAAACAACTCTGCATCAGGAGTGTGTGGACCACCATTATGAAACAATTTTTTTTCAAGATGTTAAAAGATACCCTGAATGACTCAAATATATTTAGCTAAAGGAATACTTTGCGTGAAGAAGTTTACCTTAGTTTATGTGAAATTTTAGATTTTAACTAGCAACAAATTTAGACAATATATATATATATTATTTTGAAAAAAAAAAAAACTATAGAGCCTGACTTACATCTTCGTCAATTGTACAAGCTCTCGCGGAAGACAGCTGACTGTCATGATTTTCAATCCAATATACTTTAACTGCACAGCATAATAAACATCAACATTCGGTATAATAAAATAATAGGGCTTCGCCTCGTTTAAAAATGAATTTTTTCGGGGTGACATTATGGACTGTCACCATATCAGAAATATATTGAAGATCTTACACAAGTGATTATGTAATATTGAATTTATTAAACGCGTTCAAAAAATAATAAGCAACGAGTCTTGCGCGAGTTGTATAAAAATTTCATATACTTTTAAAAAAGCACGTATTTAAGAGTATGTCTATTGTATAATCTAAAAAACATTTTTTTTCATCTTAAAACTGTTTACTGAGCCAAAATAGAACATCTAAAATTGCTGTAAAACTACAAGTAACGCCGTCTGAAGTATGATGTCATAAGATGCTACAACAATGGCTAAGGAATCGGGAGTGATATTACACGTATGTTATTATATAACTATTACATTTCTGATATGGTGACAGTCCATATTGTCACTCCCGAGAAATTGAGGTTGACAATGAATTTCGAGGTTGACAATACCGATTGTTAATGTTAATTATACTGTGCAACCAAAGTATACTGGATTGAAAATCATGACAGTCAGCTGTCGTCTGTAAGCAACTTGTGAGACGCTTGTAGCATTTATCTATCATATTTCACATTACTTTAGAAAAGCGTTTTATTGATTTAGAAGACGAATGCGATCGAACCGCAAACGCAGTTTTTCTGCGCATGTGACATTTTTCGTAATGTCAACCGCTTACGTAATGTCACCCTGTGACGTCAGATTTTCTGAAATCCGAGTTTGACATTAAATTTACCCAAATGCTTATTAACCAATCAGATTTCGAGAAATTTACAAAAGGTATAATAAATGAGTTTTATTACATGGCTTTATTGTATGGATTTTGGCTGTAATTATACAATAAAATAATATATATCACCCTGTTTTGACTCGATCAATCATTTTGGCAGTTAGAATTAACGTATCGCTGGCCATGCCTTTTATGTTCTGACACTGGCCGCCATCATGGTACCAATGCAGCGTCACGGCATCTAATGACGTAATGGTGTCAGTTACGTCATTAAATGGAACAATTCAGACCGAGTTTTCATTCTTTTTGTGTGCAATTCAAGAGGACCGAGTTTTCATTCTTTTTGTGTGCAATTCAAGCATGTTGGAACATTGTTGAAACATTGTAGGCGTGGCCGGCGAAAAGTCAATTAATATAACACATTACAGATAAAGCAGCCTAGTTTTCTCAAATGACAAGAAACAGAATCCAACATTCATCTTTATATAATATTGATTTTGTTTAATAAATTAATTTTTATTGTATAGGTAAACAACAATGACCTGTCCGTTAGACCTTTAGTAATATGCAATGAAAAGAACCTTACATTCGTGTTTATGAAATTTTGAATTTATTTGATGAATTAATTTTTTACTGTATAGTCGTAAACAACATGACCTGTCCTGTTGACCTTCAATATTTTGAAACGAGATGATATAAATCGTATGAAACGATCTTTGCACGAGTTACAGTCAAACAACAATGACCTGTGCGTTTGCTCTTTCGTAGTTTGAAACAAAGTGAAATAAATCGTATGAAACGAGTCTTCCAGGATTGTAGTCAAACAAAAATTACCTGTCCATTTGACCTTTAGTTTGAATACTATTGTGGACGAGTACATTTATATATAGGTAACACAGGTGCATTATAGAAACACCGTTTTCAAAGCCTGAACATGTGTACCATGTATGTATTAACTGCGAATCCTAACACTGCCCTTATGATGGTTCTTCTGTATGGATTTTCCATATAAAATGTCAAGTAGACAGACCAATGTTGTGTGTCTACAGATCACGCAAAAATCATTGCATATACTTTAATTCATCTCGTTTAATAATACATAATCAGATGATGCAAGATCGTCAAACCTCATTGTAATACCCCTCGATAACCACCTTGCTTATCGTCACACTATTCTAAAACCTATTCTGTGTATATTTTGTTGTAAGACTTCCTAAAATTTATGACCAAACTCCTTTATAACGCCAACATTTGTCTGAACAAATGGTGACAATGAATCAAGGATATACTGTATACATTTAATAACACTTTTGTGTCAGGATTCGTTTGAAAGCTTTTCGGAATTCAGGGTTAAATATTGTATAAATAACCGGATTCAGAAAACTGTTTATGTATCCTAACCATACGAAAAAATTAAACAATATCATGTCAACGTTACACACGGAACTTGTCTCAAATAGGTCATACCTAATACATATAGCATTGATTATGTTGATGGTGAAAAATGGAACCCAACAAAACAGGAACACACCTGAAAAATAAGATAAAAAAGAAATTAAATCATAGACAAGGTTGATGTCTCTGTGTCCCGGATTGCCCTAGATATATATTTGACGTTTCATAGTTCCATGTTCTTTTCACAGAATTTTGATTACACACGTGACGGGTGTAGCTAGGTAAACAGGAGGTGCTTACCCTTCCGGAGCTCCCGGCCTCACTTCTCTGGTGGAAGTTCACGTGTCTAACCTGACTTGTCTACTTTGCTTCTGGATTGTGATTTGGATATGGATTAGTATGTTTGTTTTTGATATATTTGTTATATATATATATACAGGTCAATGTCAAAATTCACGTCACCCCTACTGTGTCAAAATAAACGTCACTCCTGCAGCCCTGCAATTCTGCCAGATTTGCAGCGAAAATGTTTAAACTGAAGTTCCATAAGTTTTCACTTAAGAATTTGCTCCCCTTAAATTTACAAATTGTTAAATTCTCAGTATCCAGCATTTCTTTCAGTTGTTAAGGTAAATTTCAGTTCTGAAACATTATTTAAAACATTTGTTATACGAAAATCATAAATGGCCTCAGTTCGTTCCATTTTCTAATGGAAACACTGAAACATTCCCGGCAAATCAATTAAAAACCGTTTAAAATATGACTCAAATATTTACAAAATCAGAAAGGTTTGTCATTATTTCGCGGCAGCCAAACGGTACAGTTGAAAGAAGATTGTGGTGTCTGATCAAAGAAGCTATTAAGGCAAGTTAACATCCTTCTTTATTGGTTTCATATATATATGTTGATTCTGTTGCTTTTTTTGACATTTGTTTTTTTAAAACAACACTGATTATCCTAAAATGCTATGGCTCCTGCCCATAATTCCAGATCTATAAGGCGTTTCCTAGAGTCTAAACAAATTCATATTTTAGATTGGCCATCAAACTCGCCAGATATGAGTCCGATTGAAAATCTGTGGGATGCTTTGAAAAGGGACGTCGCAATGGACAATCCAAAATCGTGTAATGATCTGTGGGAAAGCGTCAAAAAGCATTGGTTCAGGATAAATAAGAAATGTCTTGAAAAGTTATACGACAGTCTTCCCAGACATGTTCAGTCTGTTATAAGAGTTCGTGGTGCCTCAACTAAGTATTAATGGTGTTTGTTTGTACCAAGGCGATATTAAATACTTAATGATTGGTTTCCTTGTCTTGTTTTCTATTTTATAATGTCGTTCATTTGCCATTCAGCGCCAAATTATTTGCTTTTTTAATCAAATCTAAATAGATAATTGATTTTCGATAGGGGTGACGTTAATTTTGACACAGTACGGGTGACGTTAATTTGGACATTGACCTGTATATATATTGATATAAATATTTTGCCACAATAGTTTATAAACAACCCAAACAAAGGCAAACTATGATCTTGTTTCGCAAATCACCCGTCCGTGATATTAATCAGAAAAATCCCCTCCTCAAGTAACATGTAGAACTATGCGAGGTTAAAACAAATCTTGGGTAGCATTTCGTATTTTGGAGGTCTTAGGTTCGCACCCAGTGTGATGTTTTGACCAAAACTTCATAATAAGTAGTGATGTTTCTTTCGCCAAAGACTTGGAATTCACAAGCGGATGGTAGGAGACCTCAAAAACGTATGCGCTGTGTTACGACAAAACACAAAGAATTCTTCCTGCACATTTATGAGCACGCTACAAATGTAAAAGTTTCTGCAACTTTAGTTTGTTACATCCCGATATAAGTGAAACCCATTTAGTCAACTCAATCCATCTATTTTTCAATTACTGGTACATTGTGCATCAATTTAACAATTAGGCTTGGAATCGAACACACAACCTCCCACTTACGAAGCGAGCACTCTACAAACTGTGCTTCCGCAGTGGCTGTGTATTTATACGAACTACATATAATGTATAATAGTGATTCAACGAGTTTATCTATGCGTTCCATTTAGCATAAACTCACCTAGGTATTAGCTCATTATTCATAAGATGCATATCAGTGCTGAATAATAACTCTTTTACATTGCGATCTAACATATGTTGGTGTAATACATATATCCACTACAGGAAATGTATAATAGTGATTCAACGAGTTTATCTCTGCGTTCCATTTAGCATAAACTCACCTAGGTATTAGCTCATTATTCATAAGATGTATATCAGTGCTGAATAATAACTCTTTTACATTGCGATCTAACATATGTTGTAATACATATATCCACTACAGGAACTTCATAAAATGAAGCAAGCTGCTTAAAAATAAACTATTGACCCAGGAATATAACAAACCTAGGCTTATGAGGGGTCTCAAAAAGCATTATGACCGTCATCACAGTAATGCTGATAATTTTCTCTGTGCCTCTGTGTCCAGGATTGCTCTGGATATACTAGCATTTGACGTCCAAAAGTGCAATGGTTCTTTCACTCGTTTTATTAAACGGAGGGAGTAGCGAGCTAAACTGGAGGTATTTAACATTCCGGAGCACCCGACCTCACTTCCCTGGTGGAAGTTCACGTGTTTGAAAAGTTTTTACTTTGCTTTTGGATTGTGAGTCGGACATGGGTAAACATGTTTGTTTTTTATGATTAATATAGCATTTTGATAAACACTTACCTAAAACTATAGCTAGAGTTTTAGTTGCCTTTTTTTCTCTTTTAGAAGAAGATTTCTCCTTCCTTTTTCGACTTGTTCTCATGTGAAAATTGAACTTTGCTGCAGTTCGCTTTTCTTTTCGTCTTTTTTGTTGACATTTTCTGTTTACAAATCCTGCTATAGAATTGTCCTCTTTTATTCTTTTGTCAGATTTTCTATGAAGAGCCGGCGAGTTGAATCTTGTTTCTGTTTCGGTTTGTGTTGTAGTAGTACAAGTGCCATTTCCGTTTCCGTCTATGGTAATTTCGATCTGTTTCACAGCAATCGGATTAACAATAAGTTGTCCACCTTTATTATCATTATCGTTTTCGTCATCGTCTGCGTCATCGATGCTTTCGGGACTTTTCTCTTCCTCGTTATATCTCTCACTTGATTGTGAATCCGTCATAGTTCCAACGTTGGTAATTGTGTCTTCTTCGGGGATAGGCAGAGCTAGTTGATTTTGGCATTTATTTGTATTATAAGTGGAAATTTTTCCGTTGTCCATACTGGAAGCCAACCCTGTGGTAACTGTTGGTTCTATCTTAGAAGCGTTTACCGTCGCGGTATTTTCGATGACTTTTGATGTCACCTGCTTTTTAAGTTCCCGTGCTTTTTTATGCGCCATAGACGCTCTCGCTCTTAAATGTAACACTCTATATATTCTATAATACAGAAATATCATTATTATGGAGGGAATATAAAAAGATCCCATTGATGAATAAATTATAAAATCTGAATTGAAAAACGCACACACTCCTTTTTGTCTCCGGTCTGAATAATTCACGCCTAGAGCTATAGGTGCCGCTATTGCTGCGGATATGACCCAAGTTAATGCAAGTGTCACAAATACACGTTTGGAATTTTTATGTTTTGAATATTTAATTGGTTGGGTTACAGCGATAAACCTGAAACAAAAACAAAAAATGCATTTAATAAGTGAATATCATTAAATATTATACCAGTTTTAATTTTACACCACTAGACGGCCGTTTCGGAATACAATTCCCCATCCGTAGTGCTCGGATCAAAATTGTGAAACCAATTTTTTTAAGATTTTGAAAAAAAATACCCAAAGTAGTATTAAAATATATCTAAGGAAATGGTTGGTTGGTTAAATGTTGCTTAACGTCGCATCAACAATCTGTCAGCTCGTGGGAGAACTATTTTATTAATGTCTATAAACAAGTTCGTGTATGCATGTAGGTGCGAGTGGGCTATATGGTCTGTCTTGTACTAGCGCGCACTCAGGACAACTTTAAGGTTGACCCCGTAAGGGCCAACGGCAAGAAAATTCACTGTACCACATGTGGCCTGAGAGGGACTCAAACTCACAGCGGTGAGAGATTCTGGATTTGTAGACGGACGTCTTATCCATTAGGCTACCACGGCCTCTTACAGTACATATGTAAGTTAGGTCTAATGTTCTAGTTTTAGGTAAGATGTGAACATTTGATGCACAGTCCCTGTAAACAACATGTTCCCACATTTAGATACTGAAAATGTCCTTACGTTGTAGGTAAAATAACAAACCTATTCCCCATTAATCTCGTATATCTCTATGATCTCACTTGTCCCGAATTTAAATTATAAGAATATATATAATGAGAGAGAGAGAGAGGAGAGAGAGAGAGAGAGAGATAACCCGTCTACGCTAACGACAGATAAGGAGTTTAGTAATGGTGTTTAACGTCCCATTCAAGAATATTTTACTTATATCGATACGTCGCTAACTATAAGCTAATGTGCAGAATGTTTGTCTGTGCGTTGCACTGATGGCATCAGCAAGGTTCTTTATCGTGACACGATACCTAGTTTATTTTAAGTTCCCATGCGAAAGAATCGTGACTGTCATTCCGTCATGCCGAGGGCTTGGCGAAAGAACAGTCACTTTCAAGTCTTGGGTCAGACCCGGTCCGGGTTCGAACCCGAGTCTTCCCATTCACGGAGCGAGCACTCTACCAATAGAGCTACTGCGGTGGTGCTAACAGAGAAGAACATTATCAATATACGCTAACGAGAGAGAGAGAGAGAGAGAGAGAGAGAGAGAGAGAGAGAGAGAGAGAGAGAGAGGTTACCTATCTACGCTAATGGCAGTAAGATTAAGGATGGAAGCAGTACACGCCATTACGTCTGACGCTACCCAAGCATCACACAATGCATCACTTAACGCCCAATATTGTTTTACCTGAAACAAATATGAAAACGGTTAAATATGATTAGTAAAAACAAATTATAATAAACTAGAAAAACTGTGAGACACAAGCTCACAAAAATACCCCCGCTCTAAAAAATCCATTGCATCAAAATTTTAAGTAGAGGGTGAACATCTACATTATATCACAAAGATTGTGTGAAGTTTCATAAAAATCCATTAAAGGGTTAAGGAGGAGTTGCGGATAAGAAAAATGTACCCTAAAGTGTAACGGAAGGACGGACGGACACACGGACGGATACCCCTATCACTTTATACCTCCCACTTTTTAAGCTGGGGTATAATAAAATAGTCTTTTATAGTTTCACATATCAATCAACATAAAATGAAATCAATTAGTCTATAAAGATCATCCTGGGGAATCAGTAAAAGTGGCCTTTATGGGCAGGTGACCTGTATATACAGGTTTAAATATTATGAATTATATACAATTTGGGATACAATTCTATTGGCCTTTATAGGCAGGTGGTCCTTTTATGAAGGCGACCTTAAAAGCAGGTTGGACTGTAAAATAATACATTACAGATTAATATCCAGCCAAAATATATTGCCTATGAGGCAATTTTATACAATGTAATCAGAAAAAAATAATGAAAAAGAGTTGCCTCATCTTTTCCTGGTTCATCAAGTAATGAACCTGGTTTTAAAACTAAAATATCTAAAGAAATGCGAAAGGGCCGGGTGCTTGCTAACCTGGGAATTTTAGGGAGAACTGTCTAAAAATGTTTTTAAGCGGACTTTGGTCTGCATTATGCAGGCGACAGATTTCAAGGTCTCATAAAACACTTCCAGGTCACAAAAGGTCAAGTGGCCCTGGTTCCACATAGTACCTCTAAAACATTGGATTAAAGGAAACATTTAGTAGTAGAGCTAATAAAATCTGATAAAAAAAACATATTCGTATAAGCAATTTGTCCTTTGAATTTACAATTTCTATTCCAACCTGCCTTAAAGGTCACCTCTATATAAGGGTCACCTGCTTATAAAGGCCAGTATAATTGTATCCCAATTTTTCTTTATTCATATTACTTAAACCTGTATATAAAGGACACCTGTCCATAAAGGCAACTTTTACTGGATCCCTTAGGTGGCCTTTATATACAGATTTGACAGTACACAAAAAAGCGCTATAACAAAAATTAGGTAATGTTCATCTGTAGTAAAGTGGTCGATAGGATACGGGTTAGGTTCATATTATAATCAAAAGCAGTAGACACGTGTTTACCATGTGGTTCGCATAAAATTTAATTCAGCGAAACCAATCAACGGTGCTGGTACCATTTTTACAACTGATTATTGAAATGTATTTAATTTCGACTCCAAGGGTGCCTTTTCCAAACAGGAACTCAACTCGCAGTGATGTCATAAACCTGACCTTTTTAACACGAGACCCTATGGGAAATGCCGA
This sequence comes from Anadara kagoshimensis, assembly GCA_021292105.1. Lineage (NCBI taxonomy): Eukaryota > Metazoa > Mollusca > Bivalvia > Arcoida > Arcidae > Anadara > Anadara kagoshimensis. Next base: position 8,964,984 of record CM037866.1, read on the forward strand.
AGTGTTTCATGAGACCTAGAGCACCTAAAAAATATATGAAAATGTATTATCAGCGACTTTATAAGGCGAGAACACTTTCCTCTAAATTCGTCACCGACTGAGATTTTTAACATCATTTTGAACAGTTTAATGGAAAAACCCACGACCTTTGTGAAAAGTATTTTGGTCACTTCCGTACGCGTATTCTCAACCTAAAAATTGATCCTAAAAATTCCAAAACAGTAATGTTTGATTGATTGATTGATTGATTGATTGATTGATTTGCTTGCTTGATTGATTGATTGATTTATTTGCTTGCTTGATTGGTGGATTGATTTGATTGATTGATTGATTGGTTGATTGAATCGGGTTTTTACGTCCCAGTCAAAATATTTCACTTATATCGAGCCATCACCAGATATACGTGAAGTAATAGATATATTGACCCTTAAGGGTCAAGCTTGTAGTGCGCCTAGAGGTCTTAATCTTAACGTGCTACACCTGCCGTGACACGGGACATTCGCGTTTTGAGGTTTCTTCCGAAAAAACGTGATTTTCTTTTTTAAATAACGAGTGCTTGGCAGTCGATTATTGGTTAGATTCGACCGGAGTCCGAACCCAAACCCATGGACGGCGTGAGCACTCTAGCAACTGAGCTACCACGGTGGTTTACATGTACATGTATATTTAATGCTCGTATGACCAACTAATCAGGTAAAAAATAATTTCCATATCTAACCATCTGATAGCGTAGGTTGGTGTGTACTTGGACGCAATCATGTTATATAAACGACGAGTCGCCGGCCACGCACACGATGGTCCGAAAAAGAGCCTGTATGCTCGAATTTTACGCAAAATGAGTGCCGTGAATGTCGTCACTGACACTAGTATGTCATTATTTGTCATGACGCTGGTTTGGTACTGATGGCGGCCAGTGTCGGAACATAATAAGCATGGCAGACGATACATACATATTATATACACAGTGTGTATGTACAACCCTCAGTATCAGGTCGAGTCCTTTTTTCGTAGTCGTATCACTACGAGTCGCGCTTGCGCGACGAGTAGTGATACAGCTACGAAAAAAGGACAAGACCTGATAAGAAGAGTTGTACATACACACTGTGTATATGATATTTTTATCTAACATTTCCTATTAGGTCATTAAAATAATAAAAAACCCAATACTTTATGTGAAAAAAAATACATTTTACGACAGAAAACCACTGAACTATGTTGTGACATGTTTTGTAGTAATGACGTCATTGTTTACATTTGACAAATCGGAGATTCCCCAATGACGTCACAATGAGAAGTACGTGTACTTTACCGCCAATGTTGTATCACCACACTGTGGTGATACAAGATTCTGTATCACGCGTGTTCGATAATACTTGTATTTCATCAAATACAGATAGAAAACTAGTCTAATGTTAGATAAATCAATTAACCTCGTCTGTGTGACGTGAAATTGTAAACTTTATAAGAAAAAAAATATATTTAAAAAAAAAAGAAACGTCATTTGATTTTGAAAAGCAGAAGCCGTTTGTTTTTTGCACAAACCAGAGAGCATTGTATATCCTTTATTCAATATATATATTAAAAATTAAATCATAAAAGTTTTTATTTTTAATTTTTCAACATGGAGTTTTTGTCAACTTATCAAATTATCAAAATGTAATATGGACAAACTACCATAATAAAAGTCATTTAATGAGTAAAAAAATAATTTTGTAAAAAAAGAAGAACATTCCTGCCTATATTTCTCATATTTTATTAGTAGAAATGATGTGTACTATTGCTGGGCTTCAAACAGAATTTTCAATTAAATCCAAGGAAAAAATACACATGCACGTTCATCTGATGCAATCTGCATTACAATATTCCAGTAAGGACACTATATTGTGTTTTCTAAGAAACCAATCTCGTATGAATGCGGTTGTCTTCGCTATAAATGGTAGCTAATCATAGGAATTCCGCGGTAATAACTGTGTAATGCTCGCTTGATTACTCGATGAAATGACACCAATTGTGAAAATTAATGCATGGCTTGTTGAGATATCAAACAGTTGAAAGAAGGATTCGAAATTGGAGATTTTCTTTTATTCTTTGCGGAAAGGGTTGATTCTAACATATCGCCGTAATAATTGGTTTAATCTACACGCCAAATTCGATTAGGGAGCCATCCAACGTGACCTAATATTATTTATATTGTGTCTTCCTAAATCAGAAACAACGAGATTGAATCCCACACCCTCCTATATCAGCAACAAGACTGAAGCGCGACTCCTTCAACATGTTTAAGACTGTCCTTATCCATGAGAAGCCATTGGACCCCGTATCCTCCTATATGGGCGACAAGACTGAAGCGGTTCTTTTTCAAGAATTCACGTATCCATGAGAAGGGATTGGACCCCGTATCCTCCTATTTGGGCAAACAGACTGAAGCGCTTGTCCCTTAAGACTGCGTTTATCCATGAGAAGGGATTGGATCCCGTCTTCTCCTACATGTATATAGGCAACAAGACTGAAACAATTTTTTTTCAAGAATTCGCGTATCCATGAGAAGAGATTTGACTATATGAGCAACAAGACTGGAACGCTTCTTTTTCAAGACTGTGTTTATCCATGAGAAATGTTGGACCCTGTCTCCTCCTATATGGGTAACAAGACTGAAGCGCTTCTCCCTCAAGACTGCGCTTATCCATGACAAGCGAATGGAGCCCGTATCCTCCTATATAAACAGAAATACTGAAGTGCGTCTCCTTCAACATGTTCAAGACTGCGCTTATCCATGAAAAGCGAATGGACCCCGTATTATTATATATGAACAAAAATACTGAAACGCGAATCTTTCAAGACTGCGTTTATCCATGCGAAGCGATTGGACCCCTTATTTTCCTATATGGGCAACAAGACTGAAGCGTTTCTCTTTCAATACTGCGCTTATTCGTAACACTCTACCTACTGAGCTACTGTCATAGTTTAACGACAGGTCGGAATAAACTGGTCATTCGGCATTAATTTGTACGCCTAGCGTTAAACTTTCGACAGGTCTGTAGTTTACAATGCATTTGAAGTTATCAGTAACACGGTGCAGACCTGTCGAAAGGTTAATTACTAAAAAAGGATCGTATTGCCCAGGTTGGACTGGATATGAAGCGGATAGCTAGTGAACGAAAAACTGCAGCGCATTCCATTTGCGCAAATTCATATCACTTTTGCGCAAAAACAATATGACGATTGCGCAAAGGCTTATATTACGATTGCGCAAAGGCTTATATTACGATTGCGCAAAACGTAATTGCCATGTTAAATAAACACCCAAAACGTAATTGCCACGGAACAGCGACATTTTGTACATCTGTAGGCAACAAAGTATTTTCTTCTATGTTTGGAAGTTCTTTCCGAATTACTTTATAGGGCCTTGCAGATATATCTGTAGCGTACACGGACTCCTAATTGCTGTGCCTCAACTTCCCATTGCTCTTGGTCATGTGTGTGATCCAGCTGACTCTTGATAATAGCAACACCATCTTTATCTGTTGTTATGCTTGCCTTACAGATCTTTTAGGACATCTATAAGTGATATCTCCATTTTTCAAAAAAAAAAAAAAATATTTGCCTGTTTGTAAATCCATCAAATGTTAGGCATTTCCCCTCTGTTTGTCTGATAGTTTTACCGTGATGTACCGTGAACTTAAACTGGTCATGTGGTGTTTATTAAACAGTTAAAATGGGTAACTAAGATTTGCACAATAGCAGTATGCACTCTTTGCGCAAATGACATATTGGAGTTATGAACATTTTGCGCAAATGTAATGCGCCCAAAAACTGAAGAGAGAAACATGTACATATGATGTATACTAGTAGATAAAGTAACGGCTGCCAAAAAAAAACTATCGAGATACAGCAAAAGAGAGGGTCATCGATTTAAAATTTGGAAAATTTACACTTAAATTAATTAAAGGTTTAAAACATTCATTATGTATAATATTTTGTTCAGCATTCAGTTTAAGAAAGATTGTTAAAGATTACCGAAACAAAGTAGAAAAAATATTACAAATTAAAAATATAAAAACATTGAAATAAAATATAATTTCTTAATTGACAAAATCTTATAACTTCAAACGAAAACATTCAATTTGGAATAAAATCAAACATTTTTTTATTTATTTATTTATTTATTTATTTATTTGCATTGTTAACATTAACTTTATACTATTTATTTTAATTTTGAACTAATTGTAGAATGACTTTGTTGGAAAAGACTATAGCAAAATCGTTCCATGTAAAATCTTAACTGTTTATTTAACCATGTTGGCTAAGTTGGAATTTCAAGCTAAGTGGGAAGACACCGATTGAACACCAATTCTTCACCTTAGTGTTAAACTAATTCTAGATGATCTAGCTTCTTAAATGAAAGTACGATACAGACGTGTCGAAAGTTTAACAGTGAGCTAAGGTTGGTTGGTTGGTTGAACGTTCCTTAACGTTGCATCAGCAATTTTTCAGCTATTCATGACGAAAACTATTTTATTAATCTCTATGGATTAATCTATGAACAATTTCGTGTATGTATGCACTCCTATGAACAATTTCGTGTATGCATGCACTCGATGCAACTTAAACGTGCTAGCTCAAAGAGTCAGTAGGCCGCAGACAAGCGTACCACTACCCCTGTCCATTATACTGATACCGTGTGAACTAGTAAAGACAAACGTCAACGAAAATTCACTTTCCAACATATGGTCTGAGCGGGACTCGAACTCACAGTGGTGAGAGACCCTGGATTTGGAGACTGGTGTCTTATCCATTAGGCCACCGCGGCCTCTTACAGCGAGCTAAGGGTCTGAGCGGGACTCGAACTCACAGTGGTGAGAGACCCTGGATTTGGAGACTGGCGTCTTATCCATTAGGCCACCGCGGCCTCTTACAGCGAGCTTAGGGTCTGAGCGGAACTCGAACTCACAGTGGTGAGAGACCCTGGATTTGGAGACTGGCGTCTTATCCATTAGGCCACCGCGGTCTCTTACAGCGAGCTAAGGGTCTGAGCGGGACTCGAACTCACAGTGGTGAGAGACCCTGGATTTGGAGACTGGCGTCTTATCCATTAGGCCACCGCGGCCTCTTACAGCGAGCTAAGGGTCTGAGCGGGACTCGAACTCACAGTGGTGAGAGACCCTGGATTTGGAGACTGGCGTCTTATCCATTAGGCCACCGCGGCCTCTTACAGCGAGCTAAGGGTCTGAGCGGGACTCGAACTCACAGTGGTGAGAGACCCTGGATTTGGAGACTGGCGTCTTATCCATTAGGCAACCGCGGCCTCTTACAGCGAGCTCAGGATAAACAGTCGAAACTCGGCTATCGAGTATCCGAGATAAAGATAGCTTCAAGTTTAAGATTCAGTTTATCACAGACAGACAAGCCACTAACCCTGGCATATTATTCTGATACCGAATGACACAAAATATATGCCGATTGTTGCTCATGATTTTAGTTGACACCTTTTTATGAATGAAAAATTTTCAAAATATCATTTTGAAAAAAATTCTTAATAATAATGAGTTAAGTTGAGTAAGTAATGGTGTATAACTCCCAAGTCAAGAATATTTCACTTATATCGAGACGTCGACAGCTATAGGCAAAGGTGCAGGAATTTCGCTTGTGTGGTACGTTTATGGCATATATACAGCAGAGTTCTTTATCGTGCTAAGCCTACTGTGACATGAGATCTCGTTTATTTAAACTTACCATTCGAACCATTCAAAATAACTGTGACTTTCATTTCTTAATGCCGAGTGTTTGACGAAAGAACAGTCACTACCCAATTCCAAGTCTTTGGTCAGACCCGGTCGAGGTTTGAACCTACGACCTCCTTTCACGGAGCGAGCATTCTACCAACTGAGCTACCACAGTGGTACTCAATAATTATTAGTTGTGCTGTACAGTCAAACCTGTCTATAGAGTCCACCCAAGGGAACCAGCAAAAGTGGCCTTTATGGGCAGTTGGCCTTTATATACAGGTTCAAATAATATGAATAAAGAACATTTAGGTTATAATTTTACTGGCCTTTATAAGCAGGTGACCTTCATATAGAGGTGGCCTTTAAGTCAGGTTGGTTTGTATATTGGTCTTACCTCCATATACACAGCTCCAGGCATAACCAGAACCGCAACCATCAAATCAGCTATGGCGAGCGAGCATATAAAGTAGTTAGTCGCAGTTCGTAGTGTTCGTTCCCTATATACACTCATACAAACCAGCACATTTCCAAACACTGTAAAAATCGGAAACAATAACAAAAATAGTGTCCAATATCGGAAGCTTCCGGTTCCGTCGTCACCTGTACTGTTTCCGAACGTCACACTCGTTGCGTTTGATTGCGATATGTTAAACAATGAAGAATCGTTTAAACAGGAAGTGCTATTTAAATCACATAGAAAAGGCATGAAATCTGACAACGAAAAAACAGTAGTCGAGTCTTCCGAAGAAGTATTCGTTGTGTAAGGGAGATTATCACTCGAATATTCCTCGGGATTTTTCGAATGCAGTGGTGCTAGATCCAAGGATCCAACTTTTACTCCGCCTCCTTGCAAATCCATGTTAGTATGCACTGGATTTTTCGGTGTTGAAGACTGGGTAATCCCGTATGGTTCTAATTTACCAAGGTACGTTCCTTTGCCACTTTGATGTGGATCGGAAGACGATGAATGTGAATCTCGCAAAAGACGAGATCTTAAGTGATCCATTTCCTCATTGAATTAAACATGAAGCCTCAAAACAGTTAAGTTATCCATCCAAAACATTAGTGTTTAAACTGCAATGTAAAAATAAATACAGTAATTATTGATTATCAGAAATCAATAGTAATAATAATAATAATAATAATAATAATAGCAATAATAATAATAGCAATAATAATAATAATAGCAATAATTATAATAATAATAATAATAATGATAATAATAAATAGCAATAATAATAATAATAATAATAATAATAATAATAATAATAATAATAATGATAATAATAATAAAATAATAATAACAATAATAATAATAATAAAAAATAGCAATAATAATAATAGTAATAATAATAATAATAATAGCAATAATTATAATGATAATAATAATGATAATGACTTAAATTTTTCGATGTTTGCTTATTTGGACTGAGACAATCCTCGAAATGCTCTCAAAAAAATACTATTTATACAAAAAACCATTTCTGTACATATAGTAATAAAAATGCAAATATAAAACATATGCTATGTATATATAATATATATAAAAAAGAACAAGATGCATTGACACTATAATATTATCAATTTGATAAGTAAAAAGAAGTATTATGATACACGTGTAACTTTTTAAAATTCTTCAATGACAATCTAACAGTCCTAGAACAGAGCTGCCGAAAGTTTTACACTAAGTTTACGGAATATAATTCGTAGTTAGGCTGCCGAGTTGACAACATAGTGAATATCTAGTTGTCGATAGAAGGAAACAGTTGGGTTGAATACTGGTATTTTAGGTCCCTGTCAAGAATATTTCACTTATATCGAGACGTCACTAGCTATAGGCGAAGGTGCAGAAATTTTGCCTGTGCGTTTTGCTGATGGCATTATACAGCAGGGTTCTTTGGCGTGCCAAGCCCACCGTGACACTGGACATCGCTTATTTTAAGTTCCCGTCCGAAAGAACCGCGACTTTAATTTCATTTCGTAATGTCGAGTGCTTGGCGAAAGAACAGTCACTACCTACTTTCAAGTCTTGGGTCAGACCCGGCCGGGGTACGAACCCACGACCTCCCACTTACGGAGCGAGCACTCTACCAACTGAGCTAACGGTCTGTGCTTTAGGGTTTTTTAGCCGAATAAGTATTGGAATAAGTATTGTGGTTGTTCATGTCATCAAATTGTAATAAATGTTTGGAATAAACCAAAAGTGCGCAGTACAGTGAGTCAAGTTTGACCTGGCAGTTTGACCTTTAATTTGAATATTAGAGGGATTACAGCGTATTTTATTACCATGTACACCAGATACTAAGTATTACTATCATTTATACCAAGGGCGTATCAGAGCTTACGCACATACGACCGTGCGTAAGTTAATTTTGTTATATATCATATTTAAAAATGGTAAAAATAATTAAATGACAGTTACATTTTAAAACTTGAAAGCAATACAAAATTTAATTCTCGAAAATGAAACTATCATAATGAACAAGACGATTTATGCATATGAATCAATGTACAATTCAGTGGTCGTTTGAATTTCGTTTTGAAGTTTAGTCGGAAAATTTTGCAAATAAGGGTCGAGATTCTTGGAAAACGCACTATTTTTGTTGTATTTTTTTCAAAATTTCCTGGGGAGCATGCCCCATACCCCTAAAAAAACGGCGCTTTTCACAGTGTGTAATTTACCAACATGCTCAGCTACGCCCCTGTATCCTAATATACCAACTTTATATAGCCCCCAAAATTACACAGTGGATATGTCTGTTTGAATATTCAAATTAACGGTCAAACTTGACGCACCATACACACCTGTCGAACGTTTAACATTGGGCTAACGAAAAGTTCAACGACCGAGGAACCGACACATGGTGATCGATGATAATGATGATGATCGATGATGATGATGATAATCGATGATGATGATCGATGATGATGATGATGATTGATGATGATGATGATGATGTTGATGATGATGATGATGATGATGATGATGATGATGATGATGATGATGATGATCGATGGTAGTGATGATAATGATAATGATGATGATGATGATCGATGGTAGTGCATTTTTCTGCATTCTACAAGTTACAGTTATTGAATGGTTAAACGAGTAAAAAGAGAATTAAAATTCTGATTTTTGATTGGGATGCGGGGGAATCTTTGAATAGATGAACATCTTCTTCTGAGCTCATTTTTCAGAATCCTTATTTTCTCTGTTTTTAAATAAGTAATTTTACTGTAAAATCTAAAAAAATCAATTATTTGCAAGCACAGGATTATTGGCTTTTATGCACGCTACGCCACTGACACGTAGAGGTTGTAGCATATAGCTAGCTAAAATGGTGCTGCTTACTCCTTCTTGAGCACCCGGCCTCACTTCCCTAGTGTACCACTGAGGTAGCTCAGTTGGTAGAGTGCTCTGCTCCGTAGGTGGCAGGTCGTGGGTTCTAACCCCGGCCGAGTCTGACCCAAGACTTAAAAGTGGGTAGTGACTGTTCTTTTGCCAAGCATTCGGTATTACGAAATGAAAGTCACGGTTCTTTCGGATGGGAACTTAAAATAAATGAGGTCCCGTGTCTTGCATTTTGGTAGGCTTGACACGATAAAGAACATTGCTGTATAATACCATCAGCGCAACGCACGGGCAAAATTTCTGAATCTTCGATTATAGCTGGCGACGTCTCGATATAAGTGAAATATTCTTGACTTGGACGTTAAACACCATTACTCAACTCAACTCACTTCCCTGGTGGAATTGGAAGGTCTCGTGTTTAACCTTATTGTATAATTTGTCAGTTTCAAAGTTACTTTTCTTTGGATTGTGATTTGCCGAGTCAGCATAAATTCGTTAGCTTAACGTTAAACTTTGGACATACTGTATTGTTTGCAATATGTTCTTCAAAATCATATAAAAAGGACTAAATCATAGTTAGTTTGATTAACAAACTGGCCCCAGTTTTACAATCATTACTTAGCTAAGATTTTTCTCAACTTAAATATGGTAAAATTTCCAAATTTTCGGGTCGATTTGGCCACCATTTTAGTAGACAAAATTAAGGGCTCTATATAGCTTTTCAGCCGTTACTTATATCTTCTCGGTCACTAGCTATCTGTGTCTACAACTAGGCAGTCTAACTGCGACTCCTTTCCATAAAAATACCACTGCGGTAGCTCAGTTCGTAGAGTGCTCGCTTCGTATACGTGAGGTCGTGGGTTCGAGATCCGTGGCGCGATAAGAAACCCTGCTATATAATGCGTCAGCGCAAGGCACAGGCAAAATTTCAGCACCTTCGCATATAGCTGGCGACGTCTCGATATAAGTGAAATATTCTTGACTGGGACGTTAAACACCATTACTCAACTCAACTCCTTTCCATAAAATCAGTGTTAAACATTCGACAGATTTGTACTGTACTATTTTTAAAACAAGTTTATCAATAAAGACATTTAAAAATTGTAATAGTATGTTATTTCTATAATAATTGTATTATTTATGAAAACACTGAATTTGAAAAAAAACGAACAATACAAAACCTTAACTGAAAGACAAAAATTGTATTTTTGTACATTATAATGTAGTAACCCCCCCCCCCCCCCCCCCCGATAATTTTACTATTCCGCTGGTCATCATCATAAATGTCAAATTTTGAAAAAAAGATTGTGTTTATGACGAGAGAGATTTCAGACGACTCCTGAACATATAGATCTCAATGGATTAATACGAGTATGAACAATTTCGTATATGTACATATGTGAAGTGCGAGTGTGTTTTATGCTTTGTACCAGCGCGCACTCAGGGCGACTTTACCGTGCTAGCCCACAGAGTCAGTACGTTAGTACCACTCCCCCAGTCAATCATACTGATACCAGATTAACCAGTAAAGGCCAACTGCAAGGAAAATTCACTTTCTCACTTGTTGTCTGAGTGGGACTCGAACTCAGAGCTGTGAGAGACCCCGGGTTTGTAGATTGATGTCTTATCCGTTAGGCCACCGCGGCCTCCAAACGAGAGAGAGAGAGAGAGAGAGAGAGAGAGAGAGAGAGAGAGAGAGAGAGAGTCTTCAAACTATACATGTAAAAGAATGTTAATTTCCATATCAAACTTATTCCCACGAAAAAACATAACTGATATTTTTTTTATTTCCACTGTTAAAACATCCACAGAGAGAGAGAGAGAGAGAGAGAGAGAGAGAGAGAGAGAGAGAGAGAGAGAGTCTTAAAACTATACATGTACAAGAATGTTAATTTCCATATCAAACTTACCAAATTTAAATATATTCCCACGAAAAACATAACCGGCCTCCAACGAGAGAGAGAGAGAGAGAGAGAGAGAGAGAGAGAGAGAGAGAGAGAGAGAGAGATTCTTGAAATCATACGTGTATGTTCATATCAAACTTACCAAATTTAAATATCATCCATGAAAAGCATAGTTGGTAATCGTTAATCTAATTTAAACTGTTAAATATCTAGAGAGAGAGAGAGAGAGAGAGAGTTAAAATCATGCATATAATTTATGTTCACATCAAACTTACAAAATTTAAATATCAAAGGAAAAAACATAGTTGGAAATCGTTGATTTTATTAACTCTGTTAAAACATCCAAAGAGAGAGAGAGAGAGAGAGAGAGAGAGAGAGAGAGAGAGAGAGAGATTCTTGAAATCATACATCATACATGTATGTTCATGTCAAACTTACCAAATTTAAATATCAACCAATGAAAAAACATAGCTGGAAATCGTTGATTTTATTAACTCTGTTAAAACATCCAGAGAGAGAGAGAGAGAGAGAGAGAGAGAGAGAGAGAGAGAGAGAGAAGAGTCTTGAAATCATCCATTTATGTTCATATCAAACTTACCAAACTTAAATATCATTCCATGAAAAACATAATTGGTAATCGTTTTTCTAATATAAACTGTTAAAACATCCAGAGAGAGAGAGAGAGAGCGAGCGAGAGAGAGAGATTCTTGAAATCATACCAAACTTACCAAATATAAATATGATCCCATGAAAAAACATAATTGGTAATCCTTGATCCAATTTCCGTATCCAATATTACACACCGTACAATACAGTTATTCCATCACAAAAACTATTTTACAGACTACTCGAGTCGCTGAACTAATCATAAACACCTCTTCATAACGTATATAGTTGTTTTTTATCATAAAATTAATTGAAACAAATCACTAATTCTAAATCCTTAATCCACAGGGGATTACTAATCTCTAATGAGATGATCTCTCGGTGCCATTATTCACCTATAACATATATCGCCAATATGACATGAAATCTTTAAAAACCGCATACAGTACGTTACTTAAAACATAAGTTTCTATGTCACGCCATTTTTTTCAAAATGAATCCCCTGGCATTATTTATGAGTTCAAAGGTGTAACACAAATTGGATTAATATTAGATGTTACTTGTATACCTTAAAACAATGCGGCGTCTTGTATTCATCTCTATCATTGCGTATTTCTCTCCTCTATGTTGCTTTCCGACTATTTATCTCAAGTAATCACATACACATCCTAAAATTTGTATGACTTTAATGAACACATTTCTTTCATATTTGTACGCTTTAAAACATTTCTACTTTTTCTGTTTATCACTACAAAATGTTTCTTGTAAATCCGTTTTCTTGAAAAAGAATATAATGTGTGAACCACTTTAGATATATTTTAATCCGTTTTCCGCGATTTCTCTTTTGCCAGAAGGGGATTATATGTGTGTATCAGTTTAGAAACATTGTGTATCCGTTTTCCCCGAATTCTCTTTTTCAAAAAGGTAATAATATTAGTGTACCAGTTTAGAAATATTTTATATCCGTTTTCCTCGAATTCTCTTTTTGCAAAAAGGCAATTATTAAAGAAAAGTTTCTATTCAATCCGTTTTCCTCGATTTCTCTTTTGCTAGACGTGTGTGTATCAGTTTAGAACCACACAAGGCAGTAACTTATGCCACTTGAATACAGGACACTATTTTTATCCTATTTTATCCACTAATTCACAAATTTCCCCCGTACTTATATAATTTGAAATAATGCACGCATCCTTTGTGTTATTTCTGATTATCTCTCATGCGATGAAAGGAAAGTTTCAACAGACACTGGACATAAAACAATAACACAAGTAACATAAGCTTATCCTTTAAAAATCCCAAACTTTAATAACCTCTGAATCCCCGAAATTGCGAAGTTCGGACGTCGTCAAACAGGAATTTCCATTCAGATGCGGTGTATCCGTGGATTTAGCTCTTTGGACATGTCGATGTTATGTTATGTCGTATCCCAAAATGGTATGCGGTATTCCTATATGCGAATTTTAGACTTTAATTGTGGTAAAACTTGATTCCGGGTCCAACTTTAACTTGTTTTTGCTCCCTGCGTTTTATATCACTTAAAACATATCCAATGTTTCCTCAAAGGCTGTTTTCTCTTAAAGTGCAACAAGTGATGTCGGAATCGACGAGTTCAGTTCATCTTTCCCTGAAACATATTAAAACATCACATTTTTAAAATGGTTTAAATCCCACACATTTGTCAAAAATAAAGACTCCATAAAAACCGTGTAAAATGTTAATTCATAACAAATATTCGGTAATTTCTTTAAATCCCAAATGTTACTCAAAAACTAAGACTCTAAAAAACCGCGTCAAATTTTAATTTAGATCATATATTCAGTAATCTCTTAAGATATTAATAAAAAGTTCCTATGACTCAAAATTGATTTTTTATAACCTTATAATCGTCCAAAAGATCGAATACAATAGTCGAAACGTGTCATATACCATTTTAAAAAAAAATCTAATCATAAAATACATTCAAAAAACGGTATATGACAATATTACAATAAAAATACCATTTTTGAATTTATTTTATGAATAAACTCGAAAAAAAGCATATGACAAACTTAAATCTAAGAACCAGTATTTTACGGATTCGTAAAAAAAATTTCAGAGGCTCCAGGAATTATCCGATTATCCTGACTTCATAGATTTATGTTCCCTATCATATATTCCGATGTTGTCCAGTATCACCCTGAAGTTAAGTCGATCGGTCGTATTCAAGCATGATCCATTTAAGACGGAGAAACATGAGATGTGTATAAGATGAATGTCATTTGTCTTAGTTCATTGGATGGATAAATTAATTTAGTAATTAGTTCTTCGGTTTAAAGCGCCTCTAATGCCATGGGGATTATCACTGTCAAGCTCAGATGATTATATCCATCGGCAAACTTACAACGAATACAGATAGAGAATAACAGCACGGCGTGTAAAGTTAGAGAAAACGTAGTGTATATTGACGATGTTTTAACCTGATCAGAATCGCTATATTCCTTCAGCTATCTCCTATATACAAGATCTGTAATTATAAACATTGGTATTTTAGAGATAACCCATAGCGAACGCAAGTCAAATACTGCGTAAGTCAATGGGCGGGCATGACCAAGTGGTACTGTCACTAAATTTTGAAGTCAAGGGTTGTAGGTTCAAACCTTACTCGAAACTTTGAAATTTCGTGAGATGATCTTCATTTCCTGCTCACACTAGAGCTGTCATATACCATTTTATTTTAATCATGAAATGCATTCAAAAATGATATATGACAATAGACAATATATATAATGTTTGAGGTATTTTATGATTTAATTGGAAAATATGGTATATGACAGAGCTGTAATAAATTTGGTTACCTGGTAGTTTTTCAAATGAGACTCAAAACCGAGACCCTCTTGTTTCAGTGCACGCTAAAGACACCTCTGTAGAGTTTGAATCTAATACAGAGTTTTGAGTTGTGTAAAATTCTGATTTGTACCAATCCATTCAAGTCAGAATGAACGAAACACAAATAGTGTTTAAGTTTAAAAACAGAGTTTTGAGTTGTGTAAAATTATGATTTGTACCAATCCATTCAAGTCAGAATGAACGAAACACAAATAGTGTTTAAGTTTAAAAACAGAGTTTGAGTTGTGTAAAATTATGATTTGTACCAATCCATTCAAGTCAGAATGAACGAAACACAAATAGTGTTTAAGTTTAAAAACAGAGTTTTGAGTTGTGTAAAATTATGATTTGTACCAATCCATTCAAGTCAGAATGAACGAAACACAAATAGTGTTTAAGTTTAAAAACAGAGTTTTGAGTTGTGTAAAATTATGATTTGTACCAATCCATTCAAGTCAGAATGAACGAAAGACAAATAGTGTAAAAGTCTAAAAACAGAGTTTTGAGTTGTATAAGCTTGTTTTGATTTGTAAAAACAAATTAGAACTTACGAAATTTAAATGCTGTTTTAGTATAAAAACAGATTTTAAGTTATTTGTAAATAATACATTCAAATTAGAACAAACACAATTTAAAGACTGTTTTAGTCCAAAAACAGTTTTGAGTTGTTTATAGATCTGACATGAACAAAATACATTCAAATTAAAACAAACAAAATGTATTTAATTTACTATTTTAATCTAAAAACAGATTTTTGAGTTGTATTAGGTTTTGATTTGTAAACAAATACATCTAAGTTAGTATAAACGCAATTTAAATACTGTTTAAGTCTAAAAACAAAGTTTTGAGTTCTTGTAAAAACACACATTCAAGTTCGAACAAACTCAAGTCAAATATTGTTTAAGTAAAAAAACAGAGTTTTTAGTTGTATAAAGTTCGATTTGTAAATAATACATTCAAGTTAGAACGAACGCAATTTAAACATTATTTTAGTCTAAAATAAGTGTTTTGGGTTGTATATAGTTATGATATGAACAAATTACATTCAAGTTCGAAGTAACACAGTTAATTTAATTACCAATTTTAGTCTTAAACAGATTATTGATTTGTATAAAGTTTTGATTTGTAAAAACACACATTCAAGTTAATACGAACGCAATTTAAATACTGTTTAAGTCAAAAAACAGAGTTTTGAGTTCTTGTAAAAAATGCATTTAAATTAGAACGAACGCAATTTAAATAACTGTTTTCTGTACTATGAAAACAGAGTTTTGGTTTGTATAAAGTTTTGATTTGTAAAAACAAACATTCAAGTTCGAACAAACACAAGTCAAATATTGTTTAAGTAAAAAAACAGATTTTTGATCGTGAGTTATATATGAAGTTCTGATTTGTAAAAAATACATTCAGGTTAGAACGAATGCAAGTGAAATACTGCTTAATTTGAAAAAAAAAACAGATTTTTGTGCTGTACTAAGTTCTGATTTGTATAAAATACATTCAAGTTAGAACGAATGCAAGTGAAATACTGCTTAATTTGAAAAAAAACAGATTTTTGTGCTGTACTAAGGTCTGATTTGTATAAAATACATTCAAGTTAGAACGAATGCAAGTGAAATACTGCTTAATTTGAAAAAAAAAACAGATTTTTGTGCTGTACTAAGTTCTGATTTGTATAAAATACATTCAAGTTAGAACGAATGCAAGTGAAATACTGCTTAATTTGAAAAAAAAAACAGATTTTTGTGCTGTACTAAGTTCTGATTTGTATAAAATACATTCAAGTTAGAACGAATGCAAGTGAAATACTGCTTAATTTGAAAAAAAAACCAGATTTTTGTGCTGTACTAAGTTCTGATTTGTATAAAAAAACATTCAAGTTAGAACGAATGCAAGTGAAATACTGCTTAATTTGAAAAAAAACCCAGATTTTGTGCTGTACTAAGTTCTGATTTGTATAAAATACATTCAAGTTAGAACGAATGCAAGTGAAATACTGCTTAATTTGAAAAAAACCCAGATTTTTGTGCTGTACTAAGTTCTGATTTGTATAAAATACATTCAAGTTAGAACGAATGCAAGTGAAATACTGCTTAATTTGAAAAAAAAACAGATTTTTGTGCTGTACTAAGTTCTGATTTGTATAAAATACATTCAAGTTAGAACGAATGCAAGTGAAATACTGCTTAATTTGAAAAAAAAAAAACCAGATTTTTGTGCTGTACTAAGTTCTGATTTGTATAAAATACATTCAAGTTAGAACGAATGCAAGTGAAATACTGTTTTGAAAAAAAACAGATTTTGTGCTGTACTAAGTTCTGATTTGTATAAAATACATTCAAGTTAGAACGAATGCAAGTGAAATACTGCTTAATTTGAAAAAAAAAAAAAAACAGATTTTTGTGCTGTACTAAGTCTGATTTGTATAAAAAAACATTCAAGTTAGAACGAATGCAAGTGAAATACTGCTTAATTTGAAAAAAAAACAGATTTTTGTGCTGTACTAAGTTCTGATTTGTATAAAATACATTCAAGTTAGAACGAATGCAAGTGAAATACTGCTTAATTTGAAAAAAAAAAACAGATTTTTGTGCTGTACTAAGTTCTGATTTGTATAAAATACATTCAAGTTAGAACGAATGCAAGTGAAATACTGCTTAATTTGAAAAAAAAACCAGATTTTTGTGCTGTACTAAGTTCTGATTTGTATAAAAAAACATTCAAGTTAGAACGAATGCAAGTGAAATACTGCTTAATTTGAAAAAAAAACCCAGATTTTTGTGCTGTACTAAGTTCTGATTTGTATAAAATACATTCAAGTTAGAACGAATGCAAGTGAAATACTGCTTAATTTGAAAAAAACCCAGATTTTTGTGCTGTACTAAGTTCTGATTTGTATAAAATACATTCAAGTTAGAACGAATGCAAGTGAAATACTGCTTAATTTGAAAAAAAAACAGATTTTTGTGCTGTACTAAGTTCTGATTTGTATAAAATACATTCAAGTTAGAACGAATGCAAGTGAAATACTGCTTAATTTGAAAAAAAAAAAACAGATTTTTGTGCTGTACTAAGTTCTGATTTGTATAAAATACATTCAAGTTAGAAACGAATGCAAGTGAAATACTGCTTAATTTGAAAAAAAAACAGATTTTTGTGCTGTACTAAGTTCTGATTTGTATAAAATACATTCAAGTTAGAACGAATGCAAGTGAAATACTGCTTAATTTGAAAAAAAAAAAAAAAACAGATTTTTGTGCTGTACTAAGTTCTGATTTGTATAAAAAAACATTCAAGTTAGAACGAATGCAAGTGAAATACTGCTTAATTTGAAAAAAAAAACAGATTTTTGTGCTGTACTAAGTTCTGATTTGTATAAAAAACATTCAAGTTAGAACGAATGCAAGTGAAATACTGCTTAATTTGAAAAAAAAACCCTAGATTTTTGTGCTGTACTAAGTTCTGATTTGTATAAAAAACATTCAAGTTAGAACGAATGCAAGTGAAATACTGCTTAATTTGAAAAAAAACCCAGATTTTTGTGCTGTACTAAGTTCTGATTTGTATAAAAAAACATTCAAGTTAGAACGAATGCAAGTGAAATACTGCTTAATTTGAAAAAAAAAAAAAAAAAACAGATTTTTGTGCTGTACTAAGTTCTGATTTGTATAAAATACATTCAAGTTAGAACGAATGCAAGTGAAATACTGCTTAATTTGAAAAAAAACAGATTTTTGTGCTGTACTAAGGTCTGATTTGTATAAAATACATTCAAGTTAGAACGAATGCAAGTGAAATACTGCTTAATTTGAAAAAAAAAACAGATTTTTGTGCTGTACTAAGTTCTGATTTGTATAAAATACATTCAAGTTAGAACGAATGCAAGTGAAATACTGCTTAATTTGAAAAAAAAAACAGATTTTTGTGCTGTACTAAGTTCTGATTTGTATAAAATACATTCAAGTTAGAACGAATGCAAGTGAAATACTGCTTAATTTGAAAAAAAAACCAGATTTTTGTGCTGTACTAAGTTCTGATTTGTATAAAAAAACATTCAAGTTAGAACGAATGCAAGTGAAATACTGCTTAATTTGAAAAAAAAACCCAGATTTTTGTGCTGTACTAAGTTCTGATTTGTATAAAATACATTCAAGTTAGAACGAATGCAAGTGAAATACTGCTTAATTTGAAAAAAACCCAGATTTTTGTGCTGTACTAAGTTCTGATTTGTATAAAATACATTCAAGTTAGAACGAATGCAAGTGAAATACTGCTTAATTTGAAAAAAAAAACAGATTTTTGTGCTGTACTAAGTTCTGATTTGTATAAAATACATTCAAGTTAGAACGAATGCAAGTGAAATACTGCTTAATTTGAAAAAAAAAAACCAGATTTTTGTGCTGTACTAAGTTCTGATTTGTATAAAATACATTCAAGTTAGAACGAATGCAAGTGAAATACTGCTTAATTTGAAAAAAAAACAGATTTTTGTGCTGTACTAAGTTCTGATTTGTATAAAATACATTCAAGTTAGAACGAATGCAAGTGAAATACTGCTTAATTGAAAAAAAAAAAAAAAAACAGATTTTTGTGCTGTACTAAGTTCTGATTTGTATAAAAAAACATTCAAGTTAGAACGAATGCAAGTGAAATACTGCTTAATTTGAAAAAAAAACAGATTTTTGTGCTGTACTAAGTTCTGATTTGTATAAAAAAACATTCAAGTTAGAACGAATGCAAGTGAAATACTGCTTAATTTGAAAAAAAACCCAGATTTTTGTGCTGTACTAAGTTCTGATTTGTATAAAAAAACATTCAAGTTAGAACGAATGCAAGTGAAATACTGCTTAATTTGAAAAAAAAACCCAGATTTTTGTGCTGTACTAAGTTCTGATTTGTATAAAAAAACATTCAAGTTAGAACGAATGCAAGTGAAATACTGCTTAATTTGAAAAAAAAACAGATTTTTGTGCTGTACTAAGTTCTGATTTGTATAAAATACATTCAAGTTAGAACGAATGCAAGTGAAATACTGCTTAATTTGAAAAAAAAAACAGATTTTGTGCTGTACTAAGTTCTGATTTGTATAAAATACATTCAAGTTAGAACGAATGCAAGTGAAATACTGCTTAATTTGAAAAAAAAACCAGATTTTTGTGCTGTACTAAGTTCTGATTTGTATAAAAAAACATTCAAGTTAGAACGAATGCAAGTGAAATACTGCTTAATTTGAAAAAAAACCCCAGATTTTTGTGCTGTACTAAGTTCTGATTTGTATAAAATACATTCAAGTTAGAACGAATGCAAGTGAAATACTGCTTAATTTGAAAAAAACCCAGATTTTTGTGCTGTACTAAGTTCTGATTTGTATAAAATACATTCAAGTTAGAACGAATGCAAGTGAAATACTGCTTAATTTGAAAAAAAAACAGATTTTTGTGCTGTACTAAGTTCTGATTTGTATAAAATACATTCAAGTTAGAACGAATGCAAGTGAAATACTGCTTAATTTGAAAAAAAAAAACAGATTTTTGTGCTGTACTAAGTTCTGATTTGTATAAAATACATTCAAGTTAGAACGAATGCAAGTGAAATACTGCTTAATTTGAAAAAAAAACAGATTTTTGTGCTGTACTAAGTTCTGATTTGTATAAAATACATTCAAGTTAGAACGAATGCAAGTGAAATACTGCTTAATTTGAAAAAAAAAAAAAAAACAGATTTTTGTGCTGTACTAAGTTCTGATTTGTATAAAAAAACATTCAAGTTAGAACGAATGCAAGTGAAATACTGCTTAATTTGAAAAAAAAACAGATTTTTGTGCTGTACTAAGTTCTGATTTGTATAAAAAAACATTCAAGTTAGAACGAATGCAAGTGAAATACTGCTTAATTTGAAAAAAAACCCTAGATTTTTGTGCTGTACTAAGTTCTGATTTGTATAAAAAAACATTCAAGTTAGAACGAATGCAAGTGAAATACTGCTTAATTTGAAAAAAAAAAACCAGATTTTTGTGCTGTACTAAGTTCTGATTTGTATAAAATACATTCAAGTTAGAACGAATGCAAGTGAAATACTGCTTAATTTGAAAAAAAACCAGATTTTTGTGCTGTACTAAGTTCTGATTTGTATAAAAAAACATTCAAGTTAGAACGAATGCAAGTGAAATACTGCTTAATTTGAAAAAAAACCCAGATTTTTGTGCTGTACTAAGTTCTGATTTGTATAAAAAAAACATTCAAGTTAGAACGAATGCAAGTGAAATACTGCTTAATTTGAAAAAAAAAACCAGATTTTTGTGCTGTACTAAGTTCTGATTTGTATAAAATACATTCAAGTTAGAACGAATGCAAGTGAAATACTGCTTAATTTAAAAAAAAAACCAGATTTCTGTGCTGTACTAAGTTCTGATTTGTATAAAAAAACATTCAAGTTAGAACGAATGCAAGTGAAATACTGCTTAATTTGAAAAAAAAACAGATTTTTGTGCTGTACTAAGTTCTGATTTGTATAAAAAAACATTCAAGTTAGAACGAATGCAAGTGAAATACTGCTTAATTTGAAAAAAAAACCAGATTTTTGTGCTGTACTAAGTTCTGATTTGAACAAAATGCATTCAAAGTTCGAAGAAACGCAAGTCAAATATTGTTTAAGTCATACAGCAGAGTTTTGGGTTGTATATTCAATACGTATAGAGGTCTGGAAATAAGGACACCATGTATAATTTATACGTATCTTTATCACTGCATTACGCTAAAGTATCGCTTTGATACTTCAATATATATCAAAACAGCATGGACGATAGCTTTAACTTTTAGATTTTCCTAAAGAAAAATGTATAATTTTGTAATATAAAAAATAAATACAGGCATATACATGTAAAAGCTGTATGTTTTTTCGTCAGCAGAGTGTATGAGATTATCCTAAGGAGGCTTATGGAATGTATACGAGTCGTATAATTTTTCGTACACATCTTCAATGCAATGTATACGAGTCGAATAATTTTGTACATGTACACATCTTCGAATTCAATGCACTGTATACGAGTCGTATAATTTTTCGTAAACATCTTCAATGCACTGTATACGAGTCGTATAATTTTTCGTACACATCTTCAATGCAATGTATACGAGTCGTATAATTTTCGTACATGTACACATCTTCGAATTCAATGCACTGTATACGAGTCGTATGATTTTTCGTACACATCTTCAATGCACTGTATACGAGTCGTATAATTGTTCGTAAAAATCGTCAATGCACTGTATACGAGTCGTATAATTTTTCGTACACAGCTTCAATGTACTGCATACGCGTCGTATAATTTTCGTACAGGTACACATCTTCGAATTCAATGCACTGTATACGAGTCGTATAATTTTTCGTACACAGCTTCAAAGCAATGTATACGAGTCGTATAATTTTTCGTAAACATCTTCAATGCACTGTGTACGAGTCGTATAATTTTTCGTACACAGCTTCAAAGCAATGTATACGAGTCGTATAATTTTTCGTACACAGCTTCAATATTAATGTACTGTATACGAGTCGTATAATTTTTCGTACACAGCTTCAAAGCAATGTATGCGAGTCGTATAATTTTTCGTACACAGCTTCAAAGCAATGTATACGAGTCGTATAATTTTTCGTACACAGCTTCAAAGCAATGTATGCGAGTCGTATAATTTTTCGTACACATCTTTAATGCACTGTATATGAGTCGTATAATTTTCGTACACAGCTTCAAAGCAATGTATACGAGTCGTATAATTTTTCGTACACATCTTCGAATTCAATGCACTGTATACGAATCGTATGATTATTCGTACACAGCTTTAATATTAATGTACTGTATACGAGTCGTATAATTTTTCGTACACATCTTCGAATTCAATGCACTGTATACGAGTCGTATAATTTTTCGTACACAGCTTCAATGCACTGTATACGAGTCGTATAATTTTTCGTACACATCTTCAATGCACTGTATACGAGTCGTATATTTTTTCGTACACATCTTCAATGCACTGTATACGAGTCGTATAATTTTTCGTACACAGCTTCTATGAACTGTATACGAGTCGTATAATTTTTCGTACACAGCTTCAATGCACTGTATACGAGTCGTATAATTTTTCGTACACAGCTTCTATGAACTGTATACGAGTCGTATAATTTTTCGTACACAGCTTCTATGAACGGTATACGAGTCGTATAATTTTTCGTACACAGCTTCAATGCACTGTATACGAGTCGTATAATTTTTCGTACACAGCTTCTATGAACTGTATACGAGTCGTATAATTTTTCGTACACAGCTTCTATGAACGGTATACGAGTCGTATAATTTTTCGTAAGTATGGTATATATATATACTGTAAGCGAGTCGTATAATTTTTGTAAACAGGGTATATTTGCTATATACGAGTCGTATAATTTTTGTAAACAGGGTATATTTGCTATATACGAGTCGTATAATTTTTGTAAACAGGGTATATTTGCTATATACGAGTCGTATAATTTTTGTAAACAGGGTATATTTGCTATATACGAGTCGTATAATTTTTGTAAACAGGGTATATTTGCTATATACGAGTCGTATAATTTTGATTAATTTATATACTTATGTTTATTATTTTTTACTAATAATTATACAGGCATATAGAAACCACCATGTCAGTCAGTTCGTGTACCATCGTGTCCGGGCCATAGCTCATAGCTGCTTTGGACGGCTTTAATAAAATTTAAGATGTATAATCTTCAAGATCAAAAGATTTGTCATGACCTTAAAACAAGGTCATATATATGAAAGGTTTAGGTCGCAGGAAAACATGGAATGTTGGGCGTCTCAAGAGACAGTTCTAGTTTCATCAAAATCTGAATTGAAAACGGTTTTACCTAGCGTTTTCACCTGAAAGCGACAAATGAGAAAAAATGTCCGTCCGATCAATTGTTTGTTAAACTTCCCAAGAATTTCTAATAGAATAACCCAAATTTACTTCATTTTTAAATTAAAATTAACCACAACAAAGTTTTCACTTGTTTTCAGTAGGTCGTATTTGATTCAAGGACGAACTTTGGTCTTGTATGAAATATTTATAAAAATCCAAGCATCTTCTATTTTTTTTTTTTTTTTTTGATATTTACAATTGCAATATATTTCCTTCAAGATAGTATTTGACTATACTTTGCAACTTCATAGAGACAGTGGTCCACGCGCTCAATTATGACCTCAGATGTCAAATGCTTTAGTTGACTGACAGTAACCGACCCATTTTTATGAGAAGGTGTACCAACATTGTATTTCAAAATCATGAAAACTATAAGGCGGCAATAGATGATTTTATAAATATTGTAAATAAAAGAAATAAGGTAAATTTTCAATGTCTTTATGAACTTCCAAAGTATATTTTTCCATCAAAAGCTTCGCCTTTTATGCAATTTGAGACAGTCCATTGTACTTTGCAAGTTCATAAAGACATCGGCAATTTACCTTCATTTCTTAAATAATGTTACTTAATCACCCGTTAAATCTAAACAAAATTAAATACATTAATACCACTTATTATAATAAAAGGTGAGAGAGAGAGAGAGAGAGAGAGAGAGAGAGAGAGATGTCGAAGTCGTTGTTTTGACAATGTCAGCTTCATACTGCATTGAGGACATTGTCAAACTCTTATACCTAAGCTATATTGAGATATATATATGACTTTGTCCCAAACAAATAAAAATTGTTCCCATATTACAGAAAAAACGGTCAGCTGTATACACTATTTATTTTACATTGACCCCAATGTTACTATTACATTGACCCCTATGTTACTATTACAACGTCACCACTGTGAAGCAAGAGAGAGAGAGAGAGAGAGTGGACGATGACAACGACGACGACGATGATGATGATAAAAAACCTACTGGTTCGTGTTGCATGAAAACTTTAATTAAATAATAATACTAAAAAAGGATTTTAGAAACTTGACTTATTTAATCAACAATGTACGATACATTTAGACAAAACCAAAAACACTTCAGACTCAGGGCTTGACATAAAAAATAAAATCTCTCTAGAACAAAAATATGCCATAAATGTATCATTATTCAATCCAGCAGCATATGGTATTTGTTTATTCAGCACGAAATATAAAACAATAAATTCAAATTGTCAGAAAGACCAAGTGCAATACAGACCTGTCGAAAGTTTAACACCGAGCTTACGAAAAGAGTCGAAGCTTGGCTGCAGGGGGATCCAGATATACAGTACAGACCTGTCGAAAGTTTAACACGATCGAAAAAAGTCGAAACTTGGCTACCTAGTGACAGGGATATGGATAGTAGGTTGCCAAAATTCTGCCAACAAATAGGTTACCTCTGCCGAAAAAACTGTTGAGCAGGGTTTGACACTAACTTTTTTAACAGTAGCCCACAGGGCTAGTTGTTTTAAATCACTAGCCCTGCTTGAAGTTGAGTGGTTCAGAATATGCCCCAACCCCCATCCCCCACCCCCCCCCAAAAAAAAAGATAAAAAAAAATAGAAAAAAAAAACAACTAAAAAACTCTTTTACAAATTTACAAATGGAGCAAAATCCTGCAATCTGGAGAAGTTTGGAGTATTAAATTGATAAGGTCCAGGACGCTCTGTATGGAGTATATATAATCTAAATGTTTTGAGGTAAACTACTAGCCCATTGGGCTACTTGTATACTAGTGCTGGCCAATTTTTACTAACCTGTGGCTAGCGTGCGAGTAATAGTGTCTACCCCTGTTGAGTTATATGCATGTACACGTACATGTATTTGCTACAGCTAACAAGGGCTGGGATAGGCTGTCTGTTCGGCACTAATACATGTACGTCATCAGAGTGTTAAACTTTGAACAGGTCTGTACTGTAGCCTTGTGTCATAAAAACAGACGAAAATATGGTCTCGAATGTTTATCAGTTTATTTTTTTTTTCTGTATTTAGTTTTTTCCTGATATTGTTTGTTTACAATTTACGACCCATAAAACGATAAAATTTAGCCACAGACACAGATTCATGTAACCTGGACATTTTTTCACCATATGGTAGAAAGGAGAATAACCTTGCTGATAATGTGAAACTTATTCTGAGAAATAGGGAAGCAAACTGTCACAGAAAAAAACATACAGTCCAACCTGCCTTAAAGATCACCTCTATATAAGGGCCACCTGCCTATAAAGGCCAGTAGAATTGTATCCCATTTGTTCTTTATTTATATAATTTGAACCTGTATATAAAAGCCACCTGTCCATAAAGGACACTTTTACTGGTTCCCTTGTGTGGCCTTTAAAGACAGGTTTGTATTAGTACGATAAGTCGAAGAACCACCTGGGACACACCTGTTGGTTTGCCATTTCCTAGGGTCGGACATGTCCCGTTAATGTGACGGGGGGGGGGGGGGGGGGGGGGGGTAGAACATCATAACTCCACTTTACCATCCAGAACGCACCAGCTCAATAAAAGTGAAAGGACCTTGACTCGGGCGTTAATATCATCACTTCACTTCTTCTTCGCTTACTTTAGCATGGTGTAAAAACTTTTCTGAAGTATTTTCTGAAGTACTTTTTTTCTGGGTGCAATCAGTAACTTAGTATCATAAGTACCATAAAATTATAAACCCTCACACGTGTTATACAATTAGGTACAGTACATACCTGTCAAATATTTTACACTGAGCTTATGAAAATGAGTCGAAACTCGTCTGCCAAGTTTAAACGGAACGGATCCGGAATCGACGCTCGGCTGCAGAGTGTAAACGAAACGGGTCCGGAGTCGAAGATGGACTGCAGAGTGTGAACGGAACGGATCCGGAGTCGACGCTCTGCTGCCGAGTGTGAACGGAACGGATCCGAATCGACGCTCGGCTGCAGAGTGTGAACGGACCGGATCCGGAGTTAACGTTCGGCTGCAGAGTGTGAACGGAACGGATCCGGGGTCGACGCTCGGCTGCAGAGTGTGAGCGGGCCGGATACGGAGTCGAAGCTCGGCTGCCGATTGTGAACGGACTGGATCTGGAGTCAACGTTCGGCTGCAGAGTGTGAACAGAACGGATCCGGAGTGAACGTTCGGCTGCCGATTATGAACGGAACGGATCCGAAGTCGACGTTCGGATGCTTTGTGGCCGAGATATGGATTGTTTGTTAGCTTGTGAACGAGACATAATTAATAGTTCTTAAAAAGCTGTAAATTATAGGTATCAAAGTATTGAGATATGAATAGTTAGTGACCGTAAAATCTGCCCAGAGATGAATGGCAGCTGATGAGATATAACTAACAAGGGACTGGGGTGAGCTGTCTATTCGACGCGCGCTTATTCGCTAGATCAGTGTGAAACTTTCGACAGGCCTGTAAAGCATTTCAACATTTTTTCCTTGTAATAAATTAACAACTTGGCTAATCATTTGCAACAGAAAGTACAGTACAGACCTGTCCAAAGTTTAACACTAAGCTGACAAATGGTGCCGACTCGACTAGTCATCTCGCCACCTCGTTGTCTATTTCTCTGCAGCTTTTCAGCATCTGTTTTTTGTGTCCCGTTCACAAGCTATCTAATAGTATATAGCTCGGCCACTCGGCGGCCAAGCGTTGACACCGTACGCGTTCCGTACGGTTAGTGTAAGTTAAACTTTCGACAGGTCTCTGCTGTATGCTTTGTTGCGCTATGGTTTACATTTTTTCTTGCAATAAAAAACAACTCAAGATTAACCTTTGTTGTATGTTAATAGCCTTATTGTTAATGTTTTATGGTGTAGGCTAATTCAATGAAACACATTTATAGAGTTACTCCACACATAGGCATGGCATACATACTGATGACCCCGGGAATACATATAGGAATCACCTTGTCAGTCCGTCTGTCTGTCCTCCGTCCGTCAATTCCGTGCGCGTTCAAAATTTTCTGTTTCGATGGATATATTTTAATGATAATTGACACAATGTAAATTAACATGAGGCGATGAAGCGCAAATTTAGGAGCATATATATATATATATATACAGTACAGAACTTTCGAAAGTTAAACATTCAGTGCCTATTTAGGTCCGTCGTTGGCTAAATTTCAACAGCAGCTGCTCGCTATCTATCGGTAGCATATCGGGCGCTAGCTATTGATATCTTGGCCATTCGACAGCATAGCTTCAATCCCTTTCCGCAAGATCGGTGTTAAACTTTCGACAGGTCTGTACTGTACTAAGGATTAGGGTCAAAAGGTCAGATAAAAACTAGTAATGTTGGGGACGGGCGTATCTCAAACGACTGTACTAGATATAGATAGCTTAATTAAGCCCCTGAATGATTAAGGGGTCAACCCCCATTCCTTGAAAATTAAACTAGAACTGTGCCTTAAAATATAACATCTAGCATTAAACTCTGTAAATTTATATGCCTAATGTCAAACATGGAGTGGTGGTGAAGAAAAGTCGTTCTCCATCGAACCCAAATTTTGTATACTGGCACCGAGTTGACATATTTCCAGTAGCCTAAAGCAAACGCCAACCATTACTTACTTGGGGTGCGTACATACTTTTTGAATATACAATCTCTAGTTTATTATCAAAATACTTAACGCTATTTCGCATACATATTCATTTGTACATAATGGTATTATATAATTATGGCGAAAATTATGAAAAGCAATATAACAACTTGGGCGCATTACATTTGCGTAACATTTTCATAACCCCTACATGTGTATATGACATTTGCGCAAAGAGTGTATATACTACTACTGCGCAAATCTTAATTGCCCATGTTACACTGTTAAATAAACACCACCTGACCAGTTTAACTTCACCGATTGGATACACGTAGGACCACAGTCAGACGAAATAAAAAGGACAAATGAACTTTGTTAATCGGCAGTATGAATTGTACACAAGAGGCGATATTAGTCGGTCACAGTATGTTAAAACAATCGCATATAATTATTCAGTCAGAATGGACTTGTAAAGAGATACTTTTAAACGAAAATGACAATTTTTAGCCAGTGTTTACTTGTAAAATGATACCTTTTAACCAAATTTTAACAAATTATTTGTGCTTTTATATGCCTTTGCTACCGGAAAGGGTAGCGTTAATTTAAAATGGCAATTATGTTTTGGATGTTTATTTAACATGGCAATTTCGTTTTACGCAATCGAAATATAAGCCATTGCGCAATCGTAATATTATTTTGGCACAAACGTCATATGGATTTACGCAAATGTAATGCACTGAACAAATGCTATTGAATTCCCGTGATACCTAATTATATATATAATAAAGACCAGGAACAACTTTGACGCCTAATGAAGTCCGGACCTCACTAGGCGTTGGACCTTATTAGGAGTTATTACAATGTTATTTCGAATGTTTCAAATAGACGTCGTTTTATCTACATAAATGTTGTACAATGTACTTTTTAACATCCATCCCTATTTTATTTCAATACATATTATAACGGTTTTAATTTTACAGCACTAGACGGCCGTTTCGCAATACAATTCCTCATCATGATCAGTAGTGCTTGAACCAAAATTATGAAACCAAAATTATTTTGAAGATGTTGAAAAGCTACCCACAGGACCAAAATATATTTTTCAACATATTATATATAATGTATATAATGTTTATATATAATGTGTATATAATTGTTATATAAAATGTATATAATTGTTTATATTTACTTTTTATAGTCTCCTAAAGAATTACATATATACTAGCATTTATGTTTTAATTATTATATACATTGTATGTGTTTTATTGTTGTGTATATGGTGTATTTGAAATTACTAATTGAATGTTGGCAATTTTATAGTTATAGTCTGAATTCCACTTCTGGTAACATATTATAAATAAACTGAATAAATAGTAAAAGACAACAGCAATAAATTTACAAATTCCCAAACAACCTTTAATTTTAAAACCAGTTGCCCGGAGAACTAGAATGAATGATGTTTTGTCATTAGGATGGGTAAATTTATTTTAATTTTAGTTCATTTTCACAACAAATTAAAGACCGCAGAGAACGTAAAATTTTAATTAAAATTCACGATTTCATTTTTTTCTTAAATGATTACAAAATTATATTTTCTATCAACAACGCATCACCTGGAGGCAATAAAATTCAATTTTAAGTTTATATGAGGGTATAAAAAAGAGATTTCTATTTCTGTTGATCCCTATTATAATCCTCTTAAGGGGGGGGGGGTGTGAAATCAATTCAAAAGGAGGGGAAATGCCTGTTATATTCCTGATACAGTGTCTTTTAATGCCTCGAGTAGACTAAACAAAACTTCAATCATCGCTAGAAATTATGATTTTTAAATTTTAATTGACATTTCTAGGACTTCGGGGGCAACGTGGTTCGCCGCTGTACCATGTCATACCCTGTAACGGTTTTTTTTTTTTTTTTTTTTTTTTTTTTTTTTTTTTTTTTTTGCGGAGCATTTATTTCCATTAGATACGGAATAACATAAGATGACATTTTCATAGTAAAATGACTTAATTAGTTCTAGAATTTGCGACGTTAACGTTTTCCAAAACGTTCTGCATAGGTACTGATCACATCGCTTTCGCCTCCTACGATCGAACCCTTCTCGGGACATATCCTAGTACAAGAAAGTTTAGGATCTTTTCCGGACACTCCGGTGGCCTCATACCATCCATGACCCGCCCTCAGTGTCTATGCTTTTAGCGCATTGCAAAGGTCAATATATCTGTCACTCCAGCTATAGTTGCTGACGTCTGTCTGCATAAAAATGAAAGTATCTTGAAGGGGGTGGGGGTGGGGGTAAATCTCCATCACTAAACTGCATCGACTTGCATATATACAATGTACAATGTGCTTAGATTAATGTCTCTCTCCGACACTATAAATGTCAAAAAACGAAGTACAGTTCTTAACGTTTTAAGTGTCTTTTAAGTACCTTATTAACGTGTGTTTAGATAGTGTGCCTGGCTAAAAACAAAATGTAAATTATTTGTTGGAAAAATGTAGATTTTGACGTGGATTCTTTCTCTCGCTCATTCATTGATCATGAGCGATTGATTGCATGACGTTTTACGTCACGGTCCAAAATCAACTCATATATAGATGTCACAGCTATTTACTTTTAAGAGGGATTAAATCAATAAAGGTTAAAGCGGTAACTTATCAATATACAACATATTTCATTATATCGAGACGTTGCCAGCTATAGACGAAGGTGCAGAATTTTTTTTGCCTGTCCGTTGCGCTGTTGACATTATAGAACAGGGTTCTTTAGCATACCAAGCCCACCGTGACACGATACCTCGTTTATTTTAAGTTCCCTTCCGAAATAACCGCGACTTTCATTTTGTAATGCTGAGTGTTTGGCGAAATAAGTTTCACTACATACTCTCAAGTCTTGGCGAAAGAAGAGTCACTACCCACTTTCGTCTTGGTCAGACCCGGCCGGGGATCGAACCCACGACCTTCAACTTACGGAGCGAGCACTCTACCAACTGAGCTACCGCAGTGGTGAGATACGGAACAGAGCTGTCGAAAGATTAACACTGAACTAAAAAAAAAATGTGCCAAATCTGCAACTAATCTCAATCACACGTTAGATATACATGTAGCTTCCTTGAACCCAAGACAGAAAATCATGACATAAAAAGAGAGGTGCAAGATATCTCCATCTTGTAACCCCACCCCCGTGCAAGATAGCCTATACGCTGTTTTTACCGCAAACTTTTATCAACAAAATCAGAGGTGTATCGTTAAGTTGAAATTGATTTTATATTGAAAAATTGTACTTTCTGATGCAAAAAAGAAAAGCAAAAGAAACAATCATTACTTGTAGTATCTCAACCCTCGTTCTAAAATATTTGGTCCAAAACTCGGCAAGCCTCGTTCTGGGCCAAATATATCACAACTCAGGTTGAGATTTCCCTATCTGGCACCACAAGTTGTGATAGATTCTATTCTATTGAATATCTAACTCGACAACATTTCAGCAGTTTAATTATACAGGTAATTCATGACACTTTTTAGCGGCTAGCTTATCTCGGCAGTAGCAGAGCACATGGGTGGGACGGCTTCGGTGGGACAAGAATCCCCATATTATTTTAAAAGTAACGGGGAAATTGACCGGAAGTAGGCTGGAATCCCTGGTTTCTCAACCACTCTCGGGCACGCGACAGCCATGGTTCGACCACAGACTGCATACTAAATATAAAATTCCAATAAGTCCACATTTCCCAAAACCTGCTAAATGTACTTGGTCACATTCTTTAAGATAAGCTATCATATCCCAATAGTTAAGACAAATTTAATGACACCCACCAAGGGAATATGAAAGTGTTAATACGCGAGGACGTCAAATAGTTCATAGTTGTAACGATGTCGATATAACCAGATCGATACACAGAGTATATAGGCCTGTCGAAAGTTTAACATTAAGCTAAGAGGATTGGATGCTCATATCGGTCCCTTGTTGCGTATATTTCATCAGGTCCCAGTTTCACAATAATTCCTTAACTAAGATTTTCTTTAACCTAAATTTAACAAATTTTTGTAATCAATTTAGGAACTACTGGTGAATATTTTTGTGAAAATTAAATGCAAATGTTTTAATCTAGAAGTGATCTTAAAAATGACACCTTAAATTCCTAAATATCTTGAAAATTAACAAAATTATCAGGATTTGAAAAATTTGCAAGATTTAAGTTAAGGAAAATCTTAGCTAAGGAATGATTGTGAAACCGGGGCCAGTTTCACAATAATTTCTTAACTAACGTTTTCTTTAACTTAAATGTAGCAAATTTTGCCAATCTTTTTCGGAACTACGAATAAATATTATATCAAAACTAATTGCAGATGTCATATAAGCTTGATAGAATGTTTAAAATGACACCTTAATTTCCCCAATATCCTAATAATTAGGTTTTAAATTTGCTACATTTAAGTTAAGGAAAATTCTAGTTAAGAAATGATTGTGAAACCGGGACCAGGTGTTCATCAGATGTTACATGTACATGTATCTCTCGGCAGCATTTCAGACATATGCTTTCCTGGAAACTGAGTTTCAGCTGTGTTTTTGTTCGCTCCGTGTTAAACTTTCGACAGGTCCGTACTGTAGTCTGTACCGACCTATCAAAAATTTAACAATTAGTGAACGAGTTAAAGTCGACGCCCGGAAGTCTTCTGGTCGATGTATGGATCGGTAGTGCTACACGTACCGACATATAGCCTACGGGTTTAGGGATTACAGTAGTTTTCAACAGGCTAGGTTCGAATCCCAATCGAGGCAGATGTTGGTGTGTCTGTTCGCTTGACCAAGTTCAGTGATTTCCTCCGGGCCCGAAAACTAGGTTTCCTCCACCACCCCTGAACTGGCAGAAAGATTCTAATGTGAGATTTCTTGCCACGGTAG
>CM037866.1:10492156-10547156 GCA_021292105.1 Anadara kagoshimensis
AAAAAGAAAAGATATTGATATAGTCAACGTCATATGGCAGTGCAAAGGGGGCAGAGTTTGTTAAAGAAATACGAGGTTTTTGAAAACTCGACAATTTGCGGTTGAGGTTTTATATGATTTGTTTTCCTTTTAAAAAATGCGTGTACCAGGCGTGATAGTTCATACTCTAAGGCTACCAACGATCCAAGGGAAGATTATAAAAGCTAAGTTTGTATATTACTTGATTATTGTTGAGGCATATTCGGCTTTATATAGTTCAACATTGTTGAAACCAAACAATATTCATCTCAATTCAAATAGAACAGTATTGTGTGACCATGCACTTTTAGTGACTTGTTGTATTTTGGATTATTAGTGGCCTTAGCATATAAATATCACGCCTGGTACACGCATTTTTAAAAGAAAAATAAATCGTAGATAACATCAACTGTAAATTGTCGAGTTTTAAAAACCTCGTATTTCTTTAACAAACTCTGGTCCCTTTGCACTGCTCTATGATGTTGACTCTCTTAATGTCTTTTCATTTTTTAAAATTAATTCGTTATACAAGGTGTAAACTATTTTCCCTAACACGTGTATTTTTGCACTATTTTCATTAAAACATGCAACAAATATTTTAAAATTTCTTAAATTATCAATTCCTGCTGTATTTTTATTTATAAATCTTCACATTTGTGTAAGTAATTTCATAATTATACCCCACTTTCAAGCTTTTCAACCAAATGGTTTTCACTTGAATTTTTCTACTTAGATGACCCTTAACAGTAATCGCTGGTATACAGTTTATTAGTGCGTGATTGCGTTAATCTAGTGGCATATAAATAAACATTGCACGAAATCATTTTAACATCACTTATAATTATATTATAACATCTCGCGCAACAGCGAATTGTTTTAAGACCGTGAATTAACGTATTTTTTAACACGTATAATTTCTCTGCTTTAAGGACACGGGCACTATTACTAAGTTGTTGATTGTGGTATCATAGATAAACTTGTCTATGTCCTCACAATCAGTTCTCAGACTTAATATGTCGTGCCCGAATTGGCAATATTTTGGCCCCTCGTTTGAGGAATCGGACTACATCAAATTTTGAACGAAACACCATATGACTTAACAATCAAATCACATGTTGTGAAAGTTGCTTAGTTCAATGTTTTGTTATGAGAGTGTGTTAAAGCCAACACATGGTAAATTACTGGCTTGTATATATAGTTCGTTCACCAAAATTATGGCAGTGTGATTTTAAACATGAACAGTTTAAACCACGTATTAAGTTAGTACTAGTGTATCGCCAAATGTATACAATCACGCCTTTTCCCTCTTTCTTTGTTAAAATTACCGTTATATTACATAGACTTGGTGTATACTTTGTCATAAGATCGTAAACGATCCTTTTCTTTGCAGTAGCAGTATTCAGGAAAATGCAACTCTAAACAATTCCTAAACTCCCCATTTTCCCCACTTATTCCAACTATAATCCTACACTCCCCCATTTGTACACTTATTCATCACAGTAGACAACTACCGCGGAAAGCGCCTCGCTTTTTACATTTTCGTGCTTTAATTATGTACTGTCTTACAAACAATGAAATGGTATGTACGGTAATACAACAGTTACATTTACTAACTCCCCGTGATGTGATACATAAGAAATTGAAGTACATTTTTACAACCATTTTTGTAATTCTTGTAATTTCAGAAACAGATTTTTTGCAGATTTCTTGCCAAAATTCTTAAAAATCAATCAAAAATTCCAAAATCGCCAATTCACAACGTTCGACAACTTACGTTAAAGGTAGGTAATAGGTCGGATATGTGTAAAATGTAATTTTTTGTGCGTTTTTTAGTAGTTTTGCAACAAACGACAAGGAATCGGTTTTCTCAATTTACCAAAATTATAAAATCATTGTTAAACGTTTTCTACATTTGTAGTATTTGCTTCAAGTTTTCAAAGTTTTAAAAATATAAGTGTTGTATTAAATGTACACACAGTTTTATTGTTTGTATGAAAACACATAAATATAGAAGGCATTCCAGGTAGTTGAATACTGAGATGACTAAATATTTGACTGTTAAGAGTCATCTAAGTAGGAAAATTCAAGTGAAAACCATTTGGTTGAAAAGCGTGAAAGAGGGGTATAATTATGAAATTACCTACACAAGTGTGGAGATTTATAAAGAAAAATAAAGTAGGAATTGATAATTTAAGAGATTTTAAAATATTTGTTGCATTTTTTAAAGGAAATATTGCAAAAATACACGTGTTGGGAAAAATAGTTTACACCTTTTATAACGAATTAATTTAGAAAAAAGAAAAGATATTGATATAGTCAACGTCATATGGCAGTGCAAAGGGGGCAGAGTTTGTTAAAGAAATACGAGGTTTTTGAAAACTCGACAATTTGCGGTTGAGGTTTTATATGATTTGTTTTCCTTTTAAAAAATGCGTGTACCAGGCGTGATAGTTCATATTCTAAGGCTACCAACGATCCAAGGGAAGATTATAAAAGCTAAGTTTGTATATTACTTGATTATTGTTGAGGCATATTCGGCTTTATATAGTTCAACATTGTTGAAACCAAACAATATTCATCTCAATTCAAATAGAACAGTATTGTGTGACCATGCACTTTTAGTGACTTGTTGTATTTTGGATTATTAGTGGCCTTAGCATATAAATATCACGCCTGGTACACGCATTTTTAAAAGGAAAATAAATCGTAGATAACATCAACGTAAATTGTCGAGTTTTAAAAACCTCGTATTTCTTTAACAAACTCTGCCCCTTTGCACTGCTCTATGATGTTGACTATCCTATATATTTTCATTTTTTAAAATTAATTCGTTATACAAGGTGTAAACTATTTTCCCTAACACGTGTATTTTTGCACTATTTTCATTAAAACATGCAGCAAATATTTTAAAATTTCTTAAATTATCAATTCCTGCTGTATTTTTATTTATAAATCTTCACATTTGTGTAAGTAATTTCATAATTATACCCCTCTTTTAAGCTTTTCAACCAAATGGTTTTCACTTGAATTTTTCTACTTAGATGACCCTTAACAGTAATCGCTGGTATACAGTTTAGTAGTGCGTGATTGCGTTAATCTAGTGGCATATAAATAAACATTGCACGAAATCATTTTAACATCACTAATAATTATATTATAACATCTCGCGCAACAGCGAATTGTTTTAAGACCGTGAATTAACGTACTTTTTAACGTATAATTTCTCTGCTTTAAGGACACGGGCACTATTACTAAGTTGTTGATTGTGGTATCATAGATAAACTTGTCTATGTCCTCACAATCAGTTCTCAGACTTAATATGTCGTGCCCGAATTGGCAATATTTTGGCCCCTCGTTTGAGGAATCGGACTACATCGACAAGTTTTGAACGAAACACCAGATGACTTAACAATCAAATCACATGTTGTTAAAGTTGCTTAGTTCAATGTTTTGTTTATGAGAGTGTGTTAAAGCCAACACATGGTAAATTACTGGCTTGTATATATAGTTCGTTCACCAAAATTATGGCAGTGTGATTTTAAACATGAACAGTTTAAACCACGTATTAAGTTAGTACTAGTGTATCGCCAAATGTATACAATCACGCCTTTTCCCTCTTTCTTTGTTAAAATTACCGTTATATTACATAGACTTGGTGTATACTTTGTCATAAGATCGTAAACGATCCTTTTCTTTGCAGTAGCAGTATTCAGGAAATGCAACTCTAAACAATTCCTAAACTCCCCATTTTCCCCACTTATTCCAACTATAATCCTACACTCTCCCATTTGTACACTTATTCACCACAGTAGACAACTACCGCGGAAAGCGCTCGCTTTTTACATTTTCGTGCTTTAATTATGTACTGTATTTATGTACTACATTTTAGTATTTGCTTCAAGTTTTCAAAGTTTTGAAAATATAAGTGTTGTATTAAATGTACACACAGTTTTATTGTTTGTATGAAAACACATAATATAGAAGGCATTCTAGGTAGTTGAATACTGAGATGACTAAATATTTGACTGTTAAAGTAATCGCTGGTATACATTTTATTACTGTATTTCCATAAATTCAGTGCACAAGGAAAATGCAAGAATAAAGCCGTATTTTCCAACAAACTCACAAAAAAGTCGAAACTTAATACAAAATATACTGACCTAATAGGGAAAAATATTTTTCATTCATGAAAAACTGATTCGCAATATTTTGGCCCCTCGTTTGAGGAATCGGACTACATCGGTATGTTTTGAACGAAACACCATATGACTTAAAAATCAAATCGCGTGTTGTTAAAGTTGTTTAGTTCAATGTTTTGTTTATAAGAGTGCGTTAAAGCCAGCACATGGTAAACTATGACTTGTTCGTTCACCAAAATGATGGCAGTGGGGGTTTTTCAGCATGAACACCTATTTAAATTACCGTTATATTACATAGATTTGGTGTATACTTTGTCATAAGATCGTAAACGATCCTTTTCTTTGCAGTAGCAGTATTCAGGAAAATACAACTCTAAACAATTCCTAACTCCCCATTTTCCCCACTTATTCCAACTATAACCCTACACTCCCCATTTGTACACTTATTCATTACAGTAGACAACTACCTTTTGATTTGTAACTTTCAATTCTGGTCCTTCCTCATTTGTCGAGATATTGGATTGACATTTGGTATGTACCTTAAAGTTGTCGATCTACAAGTGAATTTCGACTTAGCCTCAATATCGATTAGATTTTATAGAGTGATGACTTTTTGAAATCTTCACTTTTGTCAGATTTCTAGGTTATTTAGTGATACACTTGTCCCGAGAGGAGGAAGCAGCGTCTGAAAATCTTATGTATGCAGTGTTTTTAGTTTTAGTAAGTTCTTTAAACGAATCTTGTTTATTCGAGTACAACATATATAAACATCAGGCGTACATGTAATCGTCAATTTATTTGTAATTCAAATAATGTGCAATTAAGGCCAAGTAGTACAAATGGGCACTATCCTACAAGTTTCTGATTTTTTCTATACTTGTAAAACTTTTTGAGGCGCATCTGAAAATGCAAAAAAATATAGGGGTCCCCTTTTTACTTTTTTAGCTATAAAGCGTCAAAAATGTACAAATCTTCGAATTTTAGTTAAATTGGAAATCGCTATTTTTCAGGTACTGGAAAATTGGAAAAAGTGTAGAAAAATAACAGTTTGTCCTACAAGTTTTTGAAAAACTAACATAATGTAGATTAAAATTTGAATTTTCTGAAAATGTAAAGAAATACACATGTCCCCTTGCTC
This sequence comes from Anadara kagoshimensis, assembly GCA_021292105.1. Classification (NCBI taxonomy): domain Eukaryota; kingdom Metazoa; phylum Mollusca; class Bivalvia; order Arcoida; family Arcidae; genus Anadara; species Anadara kagoshimensis. The sequence goes on from CM037866.1 coordinate 10,497,452, forward strand.
GATTTTTCGCTATAAAACTTCAAAGGCGCAATCTGATGCGAAAATATGACCAAAATTAGCAATAACGTCATGATTTTTGACGATATTGTAAAAGAATCGGCAAACTTGCGAACTTTAACGTCATCGTGCCGTAAACTAGGAGTGTTGTATTTATGCGTCTTGCTGTCATAGTTAATACTTTATTCTAATGATTTATATACAAATTACTTTATAAATTAGATTATTTTGTATTCCTAGTTACTTAAATTACAGAAATAATGATATATAGAAACATTATTACTTCGGAATAACAGAAAAACAAAGCCTTATCATCCGAAATGAGAGTCAATGATGACACTTCAAAAATACATGAAGATGGGCCAGTCAGAGTCGAGGAAATATTGTTAATGGCTTCATTTGAAATATTTCAAAGATTTTTATATTTTGAACTACTAGTATTAGACACAATCTTGACTGGAGTGAAAAATCATTAAAATCGAAAAATTTTACTTGACCAGAAAAGTGATTCAAAACTACCGTGCTCGAAAACACGTCATTCAGAAATTCCGTGCGTCATCAATAAAAACACCCTAACTTCAGTATAAATTTTCATGACATAATTGCAAATATGTTTTAAAAGTCATTGTGTATGAAAAATATTAAAATTTTAAATTTTCAAAATCTGAAAGAATTTTGAAAATCGAAACAATATAAAAAAAGATATCATCAATTAAATTGTAAAAAAATGTCTTTATCAATTGAAAGTATCAAAGGCAATTCTCGTGAATCATTGAATTTATTCGCGTACTATATTTATGATGATTTTCTAGTATATTTTCATTTAATCTTTTAATTGAAAGACATAGATCTAATGTATTTTATTCCCTGTAAATAATTGATGAAAAATAGTACAGTTACTTTAAATTAGGAGTTAGAATAATACCACCAGAGCGCATACATGTAGATTTGTACGCGCCGTGCGTAACGTTAGCGTCCATTTGTACCACTTGGCCTTAATTTCATAAATTGAACACATTTATTACAGGGCCGTAACTAGGATTGATTTGTGGGCGAGGCAAGCCGGACGCGCCAAAGCGTCGAGCTAGGGGAGGGGGGGGGGGGGGGGTCGGGGGTATGCCCAAAATTTTGATATTTTTGACACAAAATCCTGTGTCCTTCAATTTAAATGCAAAATTTGCTTCGACAAATATACAACATTTTAATTACGTCGTTGGCCCTTATTATTTAAGTGACTCACTGGATTAACAAGCCCCAAGGTAACCGGAAATAGTAATCTTTCAGATATTATTATGCCGGTTCATATTGAATAATTCTGTAAAGCAGAAAGACGGACAAACAGACAGTCGGATGCAACAAAAACTATATAACCTGTTCTTTATGCTGTGTTTGGCAAGTGGGAACTACCACTAGCTTCAGGATTGATATTTCCAGACTAGCGGAATCCAGTATTGTGCATGTAGTTGCTGGTTCTGAACGTTTCGTAAAGAAATGGTCGAGTTTAGATTGCTTTTGCAGTACCATATTTTCACAAATGATGTGCAAATTGGAAGTCGCACTTTGTGTATAAAATTCGAAACGAGACAGAAGTAAACACAAAAAGATCCGGAAAGATAGTTCATAGCGGTCATTATAATTATAGTTTTACTTGTTAAGCTTCGTCGACAAAGATTTATAAATTAACAAACTCATAGGTTTTTATCAGTAATTGGTTTGGATATTTTGGATTTAATTACCCAGAATTTGGAAAAATCCTGGACGAGGCAACTTCGTCGTCTACTTCTGTAGTAGTTACGGCCCTGTATTACTGTCAGTGAAGAAGAAGTAGAATATGTAATGTCTAAATGCGGCGGGCGTCACAACAGCAGTATGATTTATATATTTTGTATCATCATAAAGCATTACATAAGAATCTACCACACTAGGTATCACAGCAGTTATATATATATCAGATACGTAGTAAGAATTCTCTTGTAAGTGGATACACATAATGATAATCATAGTTTATAAATACCGATGTCAATTTCTCGCATACTGTTATTATACCATTACACAAACCTTTTTTCTAGGTAACCTCCAAACACACATGCATGTTATATTGTATGGTGATTTAGATCAACCCTGACAGGTAAATGTGTAATATTTACGTGGTGGACGGTCTGGTATGTATACGCCTACTTCACGATAACAGAATGTTTGACGATAAAGGACGCGATTCTATACTGTCCGTTAAAAGATTCAGGAATTTTCTTCTTCTAAATAAAATAATGTTTGTTGGTATCAAGAACTCAAATGTGTGTATTGTTTTATCTCAATTGACGTATACTTTACTTTTCCCCTGTGTTTGCATATATATTATTTCGTTGACCCATATGAGGATGACTCTTTGGAAAAAAAATCCTGCAGAACCACTGCATGAGTGGAATAGAACGCTTTAATTGATAATTAAAATAGTGTTTGACAAAGTTTATTAAAGATGTATGAATGGACCGGTTAAGTTCAAATTCGATATATAGAAAGCAATATAACATGCATGTATATATAACGGTATATAAAGGATTTTCGTTGGATTAACTTTCATAGATTATGCGAATGGTGTGGGTGTGTTAATTTGAGCCAAATCATCTGAAACCACTTGCGAGATTGTTGGTACCCGAGTTGGTTCGCTCATTTTCCTGTTTTGAAAGTAAAAATCACAAAAAACAAAACCGTCTAGCTGACGGGGGGATTATTATTTACTGAATTTGATTGTACACTCTAATTTTGTTCTTCGGATAATTTTAGCGTTAAATGAAGTGAAAACACGTTATCAGACACAACTGTGAGCAGTGAGCTAACATGCGTGACATAAGCCTATTTTCTCAATATTTCCGACTTTATGTAGTTTAATTTTTAGTCATTTTAATGCATTAATGTTATCATCGTAATTGTTAATGTGAATGAACAACTTTATAGCTTAAAGCTTAAACTTTATTATCCTTATCAAATTTAAAAGTACAGTAAAATATATATAATAGCAAAACATCATAAATAGATATTTGTCTATCGAATGAAAGTTCAAATTTCAATGTAAAATGATGCCATCATCCCACACAAACGAACACGCGTGTCATTAGACGTCAAGACAGGATGGGTTTGAATTAACGATTATCACATATAATATTCCCAGATATTATTAATACTTATTAGATGTACTTTTTAAAAAATAATTACCAGATGTTGTATATTTCAGTGAAGATTCAGTTTTTTGAAGGAATAACATACTACTGACAAGGGCCAACTGGCAAGGACATACTGACAAAGACCTACTGATAAGGACATACTGACAGACAGGACCTACTGACAAGGGCCAACTGGCAAGAACATACTGACAAAGACCTACTGATGAGGACATACTGACAGACAGGACCTACTGACAAGGGCCAACTGGCAAGGACATACTGACAAAGACCTACTGATAAGGACATACTGACAGACAGGACCTACTGACAAGGGCCAACTGGCAAGGACATACTGACAAAGACCTACTGATAAGGACATACTGACAGACAAGACCTTCTGACAAGTACGATGGCCCATAGCGGCCGCTCCTACAAACTTCATCTTTTACTGACAGTTGTCATGTCAAAGTGTACACAATAAATGACAACTATCAGTCTAAATTTTAACTGACAGTTGTCATGTCAAAGTGTACACAATGAAATGACAACTACCAGTCTAAATTTTAACTGACAGTTGTCATGTCAAAGTGTACACAATGAAATGACAACTATCAGTCTAAATTTTTACTGACAGTTGTCATGTCAAAGTGTACACAATAAATGACAACTGTCAGTCTTAGTTTTAACCTAATCTAACTATTACCGAAAACATAAATTATCATGTGTTGTCAACCTAGAGAGCATGAGTAACATAAAAACACGACTTTACCGTAAAAAGATTAGTGAATCAAATGCCAAACTCAAAGTTCGACATGATGTTTCCCCATTGCGTAGAAATTATACACAAAAAGCTTGACTACTGATTCTATCTATTATCATTATTCCATATATATAGCATTTTTATGTCTGAAGGAGAAAAAGATGTTGACCCAAATGATATCATTGTTTCGTCATTATTGAAATTATTTAATTAATTTATTTTAAAAATAAAGAAATACTTAGTACGACTTGGCGTTAGTCAGAGGGTATGCTCACGTAAAATACGAGACAAACAGCAAACAGTTTACTGTAATGTAACATTCCGGGGTTAATGTTTTTGTTATTTTAAATAATAAAAAAAAAAAACACGTATTACAAAGTATTTTACTTCCTATGATCGAATCACAATTGAGTGTGATGAAGTTTGCATATTGCTTGCTAAAGTTGGATGGTTTTCTTCGGATACTCTGTTTCTCCACTATCCAGGAACTGACAACATAATCTTAATTGGAGCGTAAAACACAGTCCAATAAACCCAATTCAATCTTAAGTAGCACGCACTATGAGTATGGCATTTGATTTACTAATCTTTTTTAGGTAAAGTCATGTTTTTTATGTCACTTAACTCTCATGGTAAATGCTGTCTTAGTTGACAACACGTGATATTTATATGTCACTTAACTCTCATGGTAAATGCTGTCTTAGTTGACAACACGTGATATTTATATGTCACTTAACTCTCATGGTAAATGCTGTCTTAGTTGACAACACGTGATATTTATATGTCACTTAACTCTCATGGTAAATGCTGTCTTAGTTGACAACACGTGATATTTATATGTCACTTAACTCTCATGGTAAATGCTGTCTTAGTTGACAACACGTGATATTTATATGTCACTTAACTCTCATGGTAAATGCTGTCTTAGTTGACAACACGTGATATTTATATGTCACTTAACTCTCATGGTAAATGCTGTCTTAGTTGACAACACGTGATATTATATGTCACTTAACTCTCATGGTAAATGCTGTCTTAGTTGACAACACGTGATATTTATATGTCACTTAACTCTCATGGTAAATGCTGTCTTAGTTGACAACACGTGATATTTATATGTCACTTAACTCTCATGGTAAATGCTGTCTTAGTTGACAACACGTGATATTTATATGTCACTTAACTCTCATGGTAAATGCTGTCTTAGTTGACAACACGTGATATTTATATGTCACTTAACTCTCATGGTAAATGCTGTCTTAGTTGACAACACGTGATATTTATATGTCACTTAACTCTCATGGTAAATGCTGTCTTAGTTGACAACACGTGATATTTATATGTCACTTAACTCTCATGGTAAATGCTGTCTTAGTTGACAACACGTGATATTTATATGTCACTTAACTCTCATGGTAAATGCTGTCTTAGTTGACAACACGTGATATTTATATGTCACTTAACTCTCATGGTAAATGCTGTTAGTTGACAACACGTGATATTTATATGTCACTTAACTCTCATGGTAAATGCTCTTAGTTGACAACACGTGATATTTATATGTCACTTAACTCTCATGGTAAATGCTGTCTTAGTTGACAACACGTGATATTTATATGTCACTTAACTCTCATGGTAAATGCTGTCGTAGTTGACAACACGTGATATTTATATGTCACTTAACTCTCATGGTAAATGCTGTCGTAGTTGACAACACGTGATATTTATATGTCACTTAACTCTCATGTAAATGCTGTCTTAGTTGACAACACGTGATATTTATATGTCACTTAACTCTCATGGTAAATGCTGTCTTAGTTGACAACACGTGATATTTATATGTCACTTAACTCTCATGGTAAATGCTGTCTTAGTTGACAACACGTGATATTTATATGTCACTTAACTCTCATGGTAAATGCTGTCTTAGTTGACAACACGTGATATTTATATGTCACTTAACTCTCATGGTAAATGCTGTCTTAGTTGACAACACGTGATATTTTATGTCATTTAACTCTCATGGTAAATGCTGTCTTAGTTGACAACACGTGATATTTATATGTCACTTAACTCTCATGGTAAATGCTGTCTTAGTTGACAACACGTGATATTTATATGTCACTTAACTCTCATGGTAAATGCTGTCTTAGTTGACAACACGTGATATTTATATGTCACTTAACTCTCATGGTAAATGCTGTCTTAGTTGACAACACGTGATATTTATATGTCACTTAACTCTCATGGTAAATGCTGTCTTAGTTGACAACACGTGATATTTATATGTCACTTAACTCTCATGGTAAATGCTGTCTTAGTTGACAACACGTGATATTTATATGTCACTTAACTCTCATGGTAAATGCTGTCTTAGTTGACAACACGTGATATTTATATGTCACTTAACTCTCATGGTAAATGCTGTCTTAGTTGAAACACGTGATATTTATATGTCACTTAACTCTCATGGTAAATGCTGTCTTAGTTGACAACACGTGATATTTATATGTCACTTAACTCTCATGGTAAATGCTGTCTTAGTTGACAACACGTGATATTTATATGTCACTTAACTCTCATGGTAAATGCTGTCTTAGTTGACAACACGTGATATTTATATGTCACTTAACTCTCATGGTAAATGCTGTCTTAGTTGACAACACGTGATATTTATATGTCACTTAACTCTCATGGTAAATGCTGTCTTAGTTGACAACACGTGATATTTATATGTCACTTAACTCTCATGGTAAATGCTGTCTTAGTTGACAACACGTGATATTTATATGTCACTTAACTCTCATGGTAAATGCTGTCTTAGTTGACAACACGTGATATTTATATGTCACTTAACTCTCATGGTAAATGCTGTCTTAGTTGACAACACGTGATATTTATATGTCACTTAACTCTCATGATAAATGCTGTCTTAGTTGACAACACGTGATATTTATATGTCACTTAACTCTCATGGTAAATGCTGTCTTAGTTGACAACACGTGATATTTATGTTTTCGGTAATAGTTAGATCAGGATAAAATTTCAACTGTCAGTTAAAATTTAGACTGGTAGTTGTCATTTCATCATGTACACTTTGACATGACAACTGTCAGTTAAAATTTAGACTGGTAGTTGTCATTTGATTGTGTACACTTTGACATGACAACTGTCAGTTAAAATTTAGACTGGTAGTTGTCATTTCATTGTGTACACTTTGACATGACAACTGTCAGTTAAAATTTAGACTGGTAGTTGTCATTTCATTGTGTACACTTTGACATGACAACTGTCAGTTAAAATTTAGACTGGTAGTTGTCATTTCATCATGTACACTTTGACATGACAACTGTCAGTTAAAATTTAGACTGGTAGTTGTCATTTTATTGTGTACACTTTGACATGACAACTGTCAGTTAAAATTTAGACTGGTAGTTGTCATTTCATCATGTACACTTTGACATGACAACTGTCAGTTAAAATTTAGACTGGTAGTTGTCATTTCATTGTGTACACTTTGACATGACAACTGTCAGTTAAAATTTAGACTGGTAGTTGTCATTTCATTGTGTACACTTTGACATGACAACTGTCAGTTAAAATTTAGACTGGTAGTTGTCATTTCATTGTGTACACTTTGACATGACAACTGTCAGTTAAAATTTAGACTGGTAGTTGTCATTTCATTGTGTACACTTTGACATGACAACTGTCAGTTAAAATTTAGACTGGTAGTTGTCATTTCATTGTGTACACTTTGACATGACAACTGTCAGTTAAAATTTAGACTGGTAGTTGTCATTTCATCATGTACACTTTGACATGACAACTGTCAGTTAAAATTTAGACTGGTAGTTGTCATTTCATTGTGTACACTTTGACATGACAACTGTCAGTTAAAATTTAGACTGGTAGTTGTCATTTCATTGTGTACACTTTGACATGACAACTGTCAGTTAAAATTTAGAATGGTAGTTGTCATTTCATTGTGTACACTTTGACATGACAACTGTCAGTTAAAATTTAGACTGGTAGTTGTCATTTCATTGTGTACACTTTGACATGACAACTGTCAGTTAAAATTTAGACTGGTAGTTGTCATTTCATTGTGTACACTTTGACATGACAACTGTCAGTTAAAATTTAGACTGGTAGTTGTCATTTCATCATGTACACTTTGACATGACAACTGTCAGTTAAAATTTAGACTGGTAGTTGTCATTTCATTGTGTACACTTTGACATGACAACTGTCAGTTAAAATTTAGACTGGTAGTTGTCATTTCATTGTGTACACTTTGACATGACAACTGTCAGTTAAAATTTAGACTGGTAGTTGTCATTTCATTGTGTACACTTTGACATGACAACTGTCAGTTAAAATTTAGACTGGTAGTTGTCATTTCATTGTGTACACTTTGACATGACAACTGTCAGTTAAAATTTAGACTGGTAGTTGTCATTTCATTGTGTACACTTTGACATGACAACTGTCAGTTAAAATTTAGACTGGTAGTTGTCATTTCATTGTGTACACTTTGACATGACAACTGTCAGTTAAAATTTAGACTGGTAGTTGTCATTTCATTGTGTACACTTTGACATGACAACTGTCAGTTAAAATTTAGACTGGTAGTTGTCATTTCATTGTGTACACTTTGACATGACAACTGTCAGTTAAAATTTAGACTGGTAGTTGTCATTTCATCATGTACACTTTGACATGACAACTGTCAGTTAAAATTTAGACTGGTAGTTGTCATTTCATTTGTACACTTTGACATGACAACTGTCAGTTAAAATTTAGACTGGTAGTTGTCATTTCATCATGTACACTTTGACATGACAACTGTCAGTTAAAATTTAGACTGGTAGTTGTCATTTCATCATGTACACTTTGACATGACAACTGTCAGTTAAAATTTAGACTGGTAGTTGTCATTTCATTGTACACTTTGACATGACAACTGTCAGTTAAAATTTAGACTGGTAGTTGTCATTTCATCATGTACACTTTGACATGACAACTGTCAGTTAAAATTTAGACTGGTAGTTGTCATTTCATTGTGTACACTTTGACATGACAACTGTCAGTTAAAATTTAGACTGGTAGTTGTCATTTCATCATGTACACTTTGACATGACAACTGTCAGTTAAAATTTAGACTGGTAGTTGTCATTTCATTGTGTACACTTTGACATGACAACTGTCAGTTAAAATTTAGACTGGTAGTTGTCATTTCATCATGTACACTTTGACATGACAACTGTCAGTTAAAATTTAGACTGGTAGTTGTCATTTCATTGTGTACACTTTGACACAACTGTCAGTTAAAATTTAGACTGGTAGTTTTCATCATGTACACTTTGACATGACAACTGTCAGTTAAAATTGGAATATGTAGTGGCGGCCGCTATGGACCTTTGTAGACAAGGGCATACTGACAGGACATATTAACAAGTCACACTGACAGAAAATACTAATAGGACCCACTGACAGGACATACTTACTGGACATACTGACAGGACGTACTGACAGGACATATTAACTGGACATACTGACAGGACATACTTACTGGACATACTTACTGGACATACTGACAGGACCCACTGACAAAACATATTGATTGAAAGGACGTACTGACAGGACACACTGACAAGAGCATACTGACAGGACATACTAACTCGACATACTGACAGGGGCATACTGTCAAGGCCCGCTGACAAAGGCATACTAACAAGACCAACTGACAAGGGCATATTTACAGGACCAGCTGACAAGACCCACTGACAAGGGCATACTAACAGGACACACTGACAATTGCAAACTAACAGGACCCACTGACAAGACCCACTGTCAAGGGCATACTAACAGGACATACTAACTCGACATACTGACAGGGGCATACTGACAGGACATATTAACTCGACATACTGACAGCGGCATACTGTCAGGACCCACTGACAAAGGCATACTAACAGGACCCACTGACAATGGCAAACTAACAGGACCCACTGACAAGGGCATACTAACAGGACATACTAACTCGACATACTGACAGGGGCATACTGACAGGACATATTAACTTGACATACTGACAGACACACTGTCAACATATTAACAGGACCTACTTTCAAGGACTTACTGACAGGGCATTAAGACTGGACATACTGACAAGGAGCTATTGATTGGACATGCTGACAGGACTTATTGACAAGGACACAGTGACAACTAATAGGACTTACTGACAGAAATACAGACAAAGGCATACTGACAAGGACTTACTGACAGGACATAAAGACAAGGACTTATTGACAAGGGCACACTGACAACAAATAGGACTTACTGACAGAGATACAGACAAAGGCATACTGACAAGGACTTACAGACAGGACATATTAACAAGTCACACTGACAGAAAATACTAATAGGACCCACTGACAGGACATACTTACTGGACATACTGACAGGACGTACTGACAGGACATATTAACTGGACATACTGACAGGACATACTTACTGGACATACTGACAGGACCCTCTGACAGGACATATTAACTGGACATACTGACAGGGGCATACTGTCAGGACCCACTGACAAAGGCATACTGACAGGATACTGACTGGACCTACTGACAAAACATATTGATTGAAAGGACGTACTGACAGGACACACTGACAAGAGCATACTGACAGGACATACTAACTCGACATACTGACAGGGGCATACTGTCAAGGCCCGCTGACAAAGGCATACTAACAAGACCAACTGACAAGGGCATATTTACAGGACCCGCTGACAAGACCCACTGACAAGGGCATACTAACAGGACACACTGACAATTGCAAACTAACAGGACCCACTGACAAGACCCACTGTCAAGGGCATACTAACAGGACATACTAACTCGACATACTGACAGGACATATTAACTCGACATACTGACAGCGGCATACTGTCAGGACCCACTGACAAAGGCATACTAACAGGACCCACTGACAATGGCAAACTAACAGGACCCACTGACAAGGGCATACTAACAGGACATACTAACTCGACATACTGACAGGGGCATACTGACAGGACATATTAACTTGACATACTGACAGACACACTGTCAACATATTAACAGGACCTACTTTCAAGGACTTACTGACAGGGCATTAAGACTGGACATACTGACAAGGAGCTATTGATTGGACATGCTGACAGGACATAAAGACAAGGACTTATTGACAAGGGCACACTGACAACAAATAGGACTTACTGACAGAGATACAGACAAAGGCATACTGACAAGGACTTACTGACAGGACATATTAACAAGTCACACTGACAGAAAATACTAATAGGACCCACTGACAGGACATACTTACTGAACATACTGACAGGACGTACTGACAGGACATATTAACTGGACATACTGACAGGACATACTTACTGGACATACTGACAGGACCCACTGACAGGACATATTAACTGGACATACTGACAGGGGCATACTGTCAGGACCCACTGACAAAGACATACTGACAGGACATACTGACTGGACCTACTGACAAAACATATTGATTGAAAGGACGTACTGACAGGACACACTGACAAGACCATACTGACAGGACATACTAACTCGACATACTGACAGGGGCATACTGTCAAGGCCCGCTGACAAAGGCATACTAACAAGACCAACTGACAAGGGCATATTTACAGGACCCGCTGACAAGACCCACTGACAAGGGCATACTAACAGGACACACTGACAATTGCAAACTAACAGGACCCACTGACAAGACCCACTGTCAAGGGCATACTAACAGGACATACTAACTCGACATACTGACAGGGGCATACTGACAGGACATATTAACTCGACATACTGACAGCGGCATACTGTCAGGATTCACTGACAAAGGCATACTAACAGGACCCACTGACAATGGCAAACTAACAGGACCCACTGACAAGGGCATACTAACAGGACATACTAACTCGACATACTGACAGGGGCATACTGACAGGACATATTAACTTGACATACTGACAGACACACTGTCAACATATTAACAGGACCTACTTTCAAGGACTTACTGACAGGGCATTAAGACTGGACATACTGACAAGGAGCTATTGATTGGACATGCTGACAGGACTTATTAACAAAGGCCAGTGACAACTAATAGGACATACTGACAGAGATACAGACAAAGGCATACTGACAAGGACTTACTGACAGGACATAAAGACAAGGACTTATTGACAAGGGCACACTGACAACAAATAGGACTTACTGACAGAGATACAGACAAAGGCATACTGACAAGGACTTACTGACAGGACATACTGACAGACCCACTGACAAGGGCATACTAACAGGACCCACTGACAAGGTCATATTTACAGGACCCACTGATAAGACCCACTGACAAGGGCATACTGACAGGACCTATTCACAGGACATACTTTCAAGGGCTTACTGACAAGGACATAATGACATGACCCACTGACAAGGGCATACTGACAAGGAGCATACTGACATACTAACTGCACATACTGACATGACCTATTGACAGGACCAACTTTCAAGGACTTACTGACAAGGGCATAATGACATGACCCACTGACAAGAGCATACTGACATGACATACTAACTGCACATACTGACAGGAACTATTGAGAGGACAAACTTTCAAGGACTTACTGACAGGAAATTATGACTGGATATACTGACAAGGGCATAATGACAAGGACACACTGACAGGACCAACTTTCAAGGACTTACTGACAGGGAATTATGACTGGACATAATGACAAGGATCTTTTGACAGGACATACTGACAAGGACATATTAACAGGACCTACTTTCAAGGACTTACTGACAGGGCATTAAGACTGGACATACTGACAAGGAGCTATTGATTAGACATGCTGACAGGACTTATTGACAAGGGCACAGTGACAACTAATAGGACTTACTGACAGAGATACAGACAAAGGCATACTGACAAGGACTTACTGACAGGACATAAAGACAGGACATAAAGACAAGGACTTATTGACAAGGGCTTATTGACAAGGACTTATTGACAATGGCACACTGACAACAAATAGGACTTACTGACCGAGATACAGACAAAGGCATACTGACAAGGACTTACTGACAGGACATAAGACAAGGACTTATTGACAAGGGCACACTGACAACAAATAGGACTTACTGACAGAGATACAGACAAAGGCATACTGACAAGGACTTACTGACAGAACATATTGACAGGACATAAAGACAAGGACTTATTGACAAGGGCTTATTGACAAGGACTTATTGACAAGGACTTATTGACAAGGGCACATTGACAACTAATAGGACTTACTGACATAGATACAGACAAAGGCATACTGACAAGGACTTACTGACAGGACATAAAGACGAGGACTTATTGACAAGGGCACACTGACAACAAATAGGACTTACTGACAGAGATACAGACAAAGGCATACTGACAAGGACTTACTGACAGGACATACTGACAGGACATTAAGATGAGGACTTATTGACAAGGGCACACTGACAACAAATAGGAATTACTGACAGAGATACAGACAAAGATATACTGACAAGGACTTACTGACAAGGACTTATTGACAGGACATACTGACAGGACATAAAGACAAGGACTTATTGACAAGGGCACACTGACAACAAATAGGACTTACTGACAGAGATACAGACAAAGGCATACTGACAAGGACTTACTGACAGAACATATTGACAGGACATAAAGGCAAGGACTTATTGACAAGGGCACAATGACAACAAATAGGACTTACTGACAGAGATAAAGACAAAGGCATACTGACAAGGACTTACTGACAGGGCATAAAGACAAGGACTTATTGACAAGGGCACACTGACAACAAATAGGACTTTCTGACAGAGATACAGACAAAGGCATACTGACAAGGACTTACTGACAGAACATATTGACAGTACATAAAGGCAAGGACTTATTGACAAGGGCACACTGACAACAAATAGGACTTACTGACAGAGATACAGACAAAGGCATACTGACAAGGACTTACTGACAGGACATAAAGACAATGACTTATTGACAAGGACATAAAGACAAGGACTTATTGACAAGGACATAAAGATAAGGACTTATTGGCAAGGGCTTATTGACAAGGACTTATTGACAAGGGCACACTGACAACAAATAGGAATTACTGACAGAGATACAGATAAAGGCATACTGACAAGGACTTACTGACAAGGACTTATTGACAATGGCACACTGACAACAAATAGGACTTACTGACCGAGATACAGACAAAGGCATACTGACAAGGACTTACTGACAGGACATAAAGACAAGGACTTATTGACAAGGGCACACTGACAACAAATAGGACTTACTGACAGAGATACAGACAAAGGCATACTGACAAGGACTTACTGACAGAACATATTGACAGGACATAAAGACAAGGACTTATTGACAAGGGCTTATTGACAAGGACTTATTGACAAGGACTTATTGACAAGGGCACATTGACAACTAATAGGACTTACTGACATAGATACAGACAAAGGCATACTGACAAGAACTTACTGACAGGACATAAAGACGAGGACTTATTGACAAGGGCACACTGACAACAAATAGGACTTACTGACAGAGATACAGACAAAGGCATACTGACAAGGACTTACTGACAGGACATACTGACAGGACATTAAGATGAGGACTTATTGACAAGGGCACACTGACAACAAATAGGAATTACTGACAGAGATACAGACAAAGATATACTGACAAGGACTTACTGACAGGACATACTGACAGGACATAAAGACAAGGACTTATTGACAAGGGCACACTGACAACAAATAGGACTTACTGACAGAGATACAGACAAAGGCATACTGACAAGGACTTACTGACAGAACATATTGACAGGACATAAAGGCAAGGACTTATTGACAAGGGCACAATGACAACAAATAGGACTTACTGACAGAGATAAAGACAAAGGCATACTGACAAGGACTTACTGACAGGGCATAAAGACAAGGACTTATTGACAAGGGCACACTGACAACAAATAGGACTTTCTGACAGAGATACAGACAAAGGCATACTGACAAGGACTTACTGACAGAACATATTGACAGTACATAAAGGCAAGGACTTATTGACAAGGGCACACTGACAACAAATAGGACTTACTGACAGAGATACAGACAAAGGCATACTGACAAGGACTTACTGACAGGACATAAAGACAATGACTTATTGACAAGGACATAAAGACAAGGACTTATTGACAAGGACATAAAGATAAGGACTTATTGGCAAGGGCTTATTGACAAGGACTTATTGACAAGGGCACACTGACAACAAATAGGAATTACTGACAGAGATACAGACAAAGACATACTGACAAGGACTTACTGACAAGGACTTATTGACAATGGCACACTGACAACAAATAGGACTTACTGACCGAGATACAGACAAAGGCATACTGACAAGGACTTACTGACAGGACATAAAGACAAGGACTTATTGACAAGGGCACACTGACAACAAATAGGACTTACTGACAGAGATACAGACAAAGGCATACTGACAAGGACTTACTGACAGAACATATTGACAGGACATAAAGACAAGGACTTATTGACAAGGGCTTATTGACAAGGACTTATTGACAAGGACTTATTGACAAGGGCACATTGACAACTAATAGGACTTACTGACATAGATACAGACAAAGGCATACTGACAAGGACTTACTGACAGGACATAAAGACGAGGACTTATTGACAAGGGCACACTGACAACAATAGGACTTACTGACAGAGATACAGACAAAGGCATACTGACAAGGACTTACTGACAGGACATACTGACAGGACATTAAGATGAGGACTTATTGACAAGGGCACACTGACAACAAATAGGAATTACTGACAGAGATACAGACAAAGATATACTGACAAGGACTTACTGACAGGACATACTGACAGGACATAAAGACAAGGACTTATTGACAAGGGCACACTGACAACAAATAGGACTTACTGACAGAGATACAGACAAAGGCATACTGACAAGGACTTACTGACAGAACATATTGACAGGACATAAAGGCAAGGACTTATTGACAAGGGCACAATGACAACAAATAGGACTTACTGACAGAGATAAAGACAAAGGCATACTGACAAGGACTTACTGACAGGGCATAAAGACAAGGACTTATTGACAAGGGCACACTGACAACAAATAGGACTTTCTGACAGAGATACAGACAAAGGCATACTGACAAGGACTTACTGACAGAACATATTGACAGTACATAAAGGCAAGGACTTATTGACAAGGCCACAATGACAACAAATAGGACTTACTGACAGAGATACAGACAAAGGCATACTGACAAGGACTTACTGACAGGACATAAAGACAATGACTTATTGACAAGGACATAAAGACAAGGACTTATTGACAAGGACATAAAGATAAGGACTTATTGGCAAGGGCTTATTGACAAGGACTTATTGACAAGGGCACACTGACAACAAATAGGAATTACTGACAGAGATACAGACAAAGGCATACTGACAAGGACTTACTGACGGGACATACTGACAGGACATAAAAACAAGGACTTATTGACAAGGGCACACTGACAACAAATAGGACTTACTGACAGAGATACAGACAAAGGCATACTGACAAGGACTTACTGACAGGACATACTGACAGGACATAAAAACAAGGACTTATTGACAAGGGCACACTGACAACAAATAGGACTTACCGACAGAGATACAGACAAAGGCATACTGACAGGACATAAAGACACGACATAAAGACAAGGACTTATTGACAAGGGCACACTGACAACAAATAGGAATTACTGACAGAGATACAGACAAAGGCATACTGACAAGGACTTACTGACAGGACATACTGACAGGACATAAAGACAAGGACTTATTGACAAGGGCACACTGACAACAAATAGGAATTACTGACAGAGATACAGACAAAGGCATACTGACAAGGACTTACTGACAGGACATACTGACAGGACATAAAGACAAGGACTTATTGACAAGGGCACACTGACAACAAATAGGACTTACTGACAGAGATACAGACAAAGGCATACTGACAAGGACTTACTGACAGGACATAAAGACAAGGGCTTATTGACAAGGACTTATTGACAAGGGCACACTGGCAACAAATAGGAATTACTGACAGAGATACAGACAAAGGCATACTGACAAGGACTTACTGACAGGGCATAAAGACAAGGACTTAATGACAAGGGCACACTGACAACAAATAGGAGTTACTGACAGAGATACAGACAAAGGCATACTGACAAAGACTTACTGACAGGACATAAAGACAGGACATAAAGACAAGGACTTATTGACAAAAGCTTATTGACAAGGACTTATTGACAAGGGCACACTGACAACAAATAGGAATTACTGACAGAGATAACGACAAAGGCATACTGACAAGGACTTACTGACAGGACATACTGACAGGACATAAAGACAAGGACTTATTGACAAGGGCACACTGACAACAAATAGGACTTACTGACAGAGATACAGACAAAGGCATACTGATAAGGACTTACTAACAGGACATAAAGACAAGGGCTTATTGACAAGGACTTATTGACAAGAGCACACTGACAACAAATAGGAATTACTAACAGAGATACAGACAAAGGCATACTAACAGGACATACTGACAGGGCATAAAGACAAGGACTTATTGACAAGGGCACACTGTTAACAAATAGGAATTACTGACAGAGATACAGACAAAGGCATACTGACAAGGACTTACTGACAAGGCATACTGACAGGACATAAAGACAAGGACTTATTGACAAGGGCACAATGACAACAAATAGGACTTACTGACAGAGATACAGACAAAGGCATACTGACAAGGACTTAGTGACAGAACATATTGACAGGACATAAAGGCAAGGACTTATTGACAAGGGCACACTGACAACAAATAGGACTTATTGACAGAGATACAGACAAAGGCATACTGACAAGGACTTACTGACAGGACATAAAGACAGGACATAAAGACAAGGACTTATTGACAAGGACTTATTGACAAGGGCACACTGACAACAAATAGGACTTACTGACAGAGATACAGACAAAGGCATACTGACAAGGACTTAGTGACAGAACATATTGACAGGACATAAAGGCAAGGACTTATTGACAAGGGCACACTGACAACAAATAGGACTTATTGACAGAGATACAGACAAAGGCATACTGACAAGGACTTACTGACAGGACATAAAGACAGGACATAAAGACAAGGACTTATTGACAAGGACTTATTGACAAGGGCACACTGACAACAAATAGGACTTATTGACAGAGATACAGACAAAGGCATACTGACAAGGATTTACTGACAGGACATAAAGACAAGGACTTATTGACAAGGGCACACTGACAACAAATAGGACTTACTGACAGAGATACAGACAAAGGCATACTGACAAGGACTTACTGACAGGACATAAAGACAAGGGCTTATTGACAAGGACTTATTGACAAGGGCACACTGACAACAAATAGGAATTACTGACAGAGATACAGACAAAGGCATACTGACAGGACATACTGACAGGGCATAAAGACAAGGACTTATTGACAAGGGCACACTGACAACAAATAGGACTTACTGACAGAGATACAGACAAAGGCATACTGACAAGGACTCACTGACAGAACATATTGACAGGACATAAAGACAAGGACTTATTGACAAGGGCTTATTGACAAGGACTTATTGACAAGGGCACACTGACAACAAATAGGACTTACTGACAGAGATACAGACAAAGGCATACTGACAAGGACTTACTGACAGAACATATTGACAGGACATAAAGACAAGGACTTATTGACAAGGGCTTATTGACAAGGACTTATTGACAAGGGCACACTGACAACAAATAGGACTTACTGACAGAGATACAGACAAAGGCATACTGACAAGGACTTACTGACAGAACATATTGACAGGACATAAAGGCAAGGACCTATTGACAAGGGCACACTGACAACAAATAGGACTTACTGACAGAGATACAGACAAAGGCATACTGACAAGGACTTACTGACAGGATATACTGACAGAACATATTGACAGGACATAAAGGCAAGGACTTATTAACAAGGGCACACTGACAACAAATAGGACTTACTGACAGAGATACAGACAAAGGCATACTGACAAGGACTTACTGACAGGACATACTGACAGAACATATTGACAGGACATATTGACAGGACATAAAGGCAAGGACTTATTAACAAGGGCACACTGACAACAAATAGGACTTACTGACAGAGATACAGACAAAGGCATACTGACAAGGACTTACTGACAGGACATAAAGACAAGGACTTATTGACAAGGGCACACTGACAACAAATAGGACTTACTGACAGAGATACAGACAAACAGACAAAGGCATACTGACAAGGACTTACTGACAGGACATAAAGACAAGGACTTATTGACAAGGACCTATTGACAAGGACACATTGACAACTAATAGGACTTACTGACAGAGATATAGACAAAGGCATACTGACAAGGACTTACTGACAGGACGTATTGACAGGACATATTGACAGGACATAAAGACAAGGACTTATTGACAAGGACACACTGACAACAAATAGGACTTACTGACAGAGATACAGACAAAGGCATACAGGACCTACTGACAGAACATACTCACACAACCTACTGACATGACTAACTAGAACTGACAAGAAGATAATGACAGGAACGTCTGACGAGGACATTCTGACAGGACAAGACCTACTGACAAGGACATACTGACAGGACTAAGTGACAGGACCTACTGACAAGGACATACTGACAGGACTAAGTGACAGGACCTACTGACAAGGACATACTGACAGGACAAACTGACAAGGACATACTGACAGGACTTACTGACAAGGACATACTTACAGGACTAACTGACAAGGACATACTGACAGGACTTACTGACAAGGACATACTGACAGGACTAACTGACAAGGACATACTGACAGGACTTACTGACAAGGACATACTGACAGGACTTACTGACAAGGACATACTGACAGGACTAACTGACAAGGACATACTGACAGGACTTACTGGGAAGGACATACTGACAGGACTAACTGACCAGGACATACTCACACGACCTACTGATAGGACCTACTGACAAGGACATACTGACAGAACATATCCACACGACCTACTGACACGACCTACTGACAGAACATACTCACACGACCTACTGACAAGGACATACTAATAAAACATACTCACACGACCTACTGACAGGACCTACAGACAAGGACATACTGATAGCACTAACTGACAAGACCTTCTGACAGAACATACTTACACGACCTACCGACAGGACATACTGACAGGACTAACTGACAAGACCTTCTGACAGAACATACTTACACGACCTGCCGACAGGACGAATTGAGAGGACATACTCACACGACCTACTGACAGAACTAACTGACAAGACCTACAGACAGAACATACTGATAGGACTAACTATCAGGACCTTCTGACAGAACATACTCACACGACCTACTGACAGGACGAACTGACAAGGCCTATTGACAGAACATACTCAAACGACCTACTGACAGGAGGAACTGAGAGGACCTACGGACAAGGACCTTCTGACAGCATATACACACAGGACGAACTGACAGGACCTACTAACAAAGACTTACTAACAGAACCTACTGACAGGACCTACTGACAGGGCTTACTGACAGAACATACTCACACGACCTACTGACAGGACCTACTGACAAAGACATACTAACAGAACATACTCACACGACCTACTCACATGACCTACTGACAGAACATACTCACATGACCTACTGACAAGGACATACTAACAGAACATACTAACACAACCTAATGACAGGATTAACTGACAAGGACATACTCACACGACCTACCGACAGGACTAACTGACACGACCTACTGACAAGACTAACTGACAGGACATACTCACACGACCTACTGACAGGACATACTCACACGACCTTTTTACAGAACATACTCACACGACCTACTGACAGACTAACTGTTATTACCTACTGACAAGGACATACTAACAGAACATACTAACACATCCTAATGACAGGATTAACTGACAAGGACATACTAACACGACCTACCGACAGGACTAACTGAAACGACCTACTGACAACACTAACTGACAGGACATACTCACACGACCTACTGACAGGACATACTCACACGACCTTTATACAGAACATACTCACACGACCTACTGACAGGACTAACTGACATTACCTACTGACAGGACATACTCACACGACCTTTATACAGAACATACTCACACGACCTACTGACAGGACTAACTGACATTACCTACTGATAGGACTAACTGACAGAACATACTCACACGACCTACTGATAAGACTAGCTGACAGAACATACTCACACGACCTACTGACAGGACTAACTGACAGAAATACCCATACGACCTACTGACAGGACTAACTGACAGAACATGCCCACACGAACTACTGACAGGACTAACTGACAGAACATACTCACACGACCTACTGACAAGACTAACTGACAGAACATACGACCTACTCACAAGGACATAATAAAACAACCTAATGACAGGATTAACTCACTAACTGACTTACTGACAGAACATACCCACACGACCTACTGACAGGACCAACTGACACGACCTACTGACAAGACTAACTGACAGAACATACTCACACGACCTACTGACAAGACTAACTGACAGAACATACTCACACGACCTACTGACAAGACTAGCTGACAGAACATACTCACACGACCTACTGACAAGACTAGCTGACAGAACATACTCACACGACCTACTCACACGACCTACTGACAAGACTAACTGACAGAACATACCCACACGAGCTACTGATAGGACTAACTGACAGAACATACTCACAGGACCTACTGACAGGACTAACTGACAGAACATACCCACACGACCTACTGACAGGACTAACTGACAGAACATACCCAAACGACCTACTGACAGGACTAACTGACAGAACATACTCACACGACCTACTGACAGGACTAACGGACAAAACATACCGACACGACCTACTGACAGGACTAACTGACAGAACATACCCACACGACCTACTGACAGGACTAACTGACAGAACATACCCACACGACCTACTGACAGGACTAACTGACAGAACATACCCACACGACCTACTGACAGGACTAACTGACAGAACATACCCACACGACCTACTGACAGGACTAACTGACAGAACATACTCACACGACCTACTGACAAGACTAACTGACAGAACATACTCACACGACCTACTGACAAGACTAACTGACAGAACATACCCACACGACCTACTGACAGGACTAACTGACAGAACATACTCACACGACCTACTGACAGAACATACCCACACGACCTACTGACAGGACTAACTGACAGAACATACCCACACGACCTACTGACAAGACTGACAGAACATACCCACAATACCTACTGACAAGACTAACTGACAACATACTCACACGACCTACTGACAGGACAAACTGACAGAACATACTCACACGACCTACTGACAAGACTAACTGACAGAACATACTCACACGACCTACTGACAGAACATACCCACACGACCTAATGACAAGACTTGCTGACAGAACATACTCACACGACCTACTGACAAGACTAGCTGACAGAACATACTCACACGACCTATTGACAAGACTAGCTGACTTAACATACTCATACGACCTACTGACAGGACTAACTGACAGAAATACCCACACGACCTACTGACAGGACTAGCTGGTACGACCTACTAACAGGACTAACTTACACGACCTACTGACAGGACTAACTGACAGGACCTACTAACAGGACTAACTGACAGAACATACTCACACCACCTACTGACAGAACTAGGTGGTACGACCTACTAACAGGACTAACTTACACGACCTACTGACAGGACCTACTAACAGGACTAACTGACAGAACATACTCACACCACCTACAGACAGAACTAACTTACACGACCTACTGACAAGAATAACTGACAGAACATACCCACACGACCTACTGACAGGACCAACTGACACGACTAACTAACAGAACATACTCACACGACCTACTGACAGGACGAACTAACACGACCTACTGACAAGGACATAATAAAACAACCTAATGACAGGATTAACTGACAGGACATACTCACACGACCTACTGACAGGACCAACTGACACGACCTACTAGTGACACGACCTTTTTACAGAACGAACTCACACTACCTACTGACAGGACTAACTGACACTACCTACTGACAGGACAAAACGACAGAACATACTCACACGATCTACTGACTGGAGTAACTGACACGACCTACTGATAGGACTAACTGACAGAACATACTCACACGACCTACAGACTGGACCAACTGACACGACCTACTGATACGGCCTTTTGACAGAACATACTCACACGATCTACTGACAGGACTAACTGACACTACCTACTGACAGGACTAACTGACAGAACATACTCACACGACCTACTGACAGGACTAACTGACACGACCTACTGGCAAGACTAACTGATAGGACTAACTGACAAAACATACTCACACGACCTACTGACAGGACTAACTGACACTACCTACTGACAGGACTAACTGACAGAACATACTCACACGACCTACTGACAGGACTAACTGACAGAACATACTCACACGACCTACTATTTAGACAGGACTAACTTACAGGACTAAATGACACGACCTACTGACAGGACTTACTGACAGAACATACTCACACGACCTACTGACAGGACTAACTGACAGAAATACCCACACGACCTACTGACAGGACTTACTGACAGAACATACTCACACGACCTACTGACAAGACTAGCTGACACCACCTACTGGCAGGACTAACTTACACGACCTACTGACAGGACTAACTGACAGGACCTACTTACAGGACTAACTGACAGAACATACTCACACGACCTACTGACAGAACTAACTCACACGACCTACTGACAAGACTAACTGACAGAACATACCCACACGACCTACTGACAGGACCAACTGACAAGACTAACTGACAGAACATACTCACACGACCTACTGACAAGACTAACTGACAGAACATACTCACACGACCTACTGACGGGACGAATTAACACGACCTACTGACAAGGACATAATAAAATAACCTAATGACAGGATTAACTGACAGGACATACTCACACGACCTACTGACAGGACCAACTGACACGACCTACACTGGGCGAAATAACACCTTTTAGACACCTTTTGTCATTGCCAACAGGTAAACAAAAGTTCAGCCCTTTATCAAGTCAACCTTTTATATACCTTTCGTTTGTCAAAAGGTTACCTTTCATTTTTTGAATTGTACGAAAGATTCAAAAGGTAATGTTTCATCTTTTGGTCATAGTCAAAAAGGTAATATTTCATTATCTTTCGGATAGTGTCAAAATATAACATTTTCTTTTTTCCAACTTTTGTTTAAACTTCAATGGAAAACATTGTATATATTTTGATTCACATGAAATTGTCACATTTCCATTCTTTTCTGTGTTCTATACAACACAAAATGTCATATTTCGACATCTCTCATACCTTTCATACAACACAAAATGGCATATTTCGACATCTTTGCATACCTTTCATACAACACAAAATGTCATATTTCGACATCTTTGCATACCTTTCATACAACACAAAATATCATATTTTGACACCTATGCATACCTTTTATACAACACAAAATATCATTTTTCGACATCTTTCATACAACACAAAATATCATATTTCGAAATCTTTCATACAACACAAAATATCATATTTCGACACCTATGCATACCTTTTTTACAACACAAAATATCATATCTCGACACCTTTCATACAACACAAAATATCATATATAGACACCTTTGCATACCTTTTATACAACACAAAATATCATATTTCGACACCTATGCATACCTTTCATACATCACAAAATATCATATTTCGACATCTTTCATACAACACAAAATATCATATTTCGACACCTATGCATACCTTTTATACAACACAAAATATCATATTTCGACACCTTTCATACAACACAAAATATCATATATCGACACCTTTGCATACCTTTTATACAACACAAAATATCATATTTCGACACCTATGCATACCTTTCATACATCACAAAATGTCATATTTCGACATCTTTCATACAACACAAAATATCATATATCGACATCTTTGCATACCTTTCATACAACACAAAATATCATATTTCGACACCTATGCATACCTTTCATACAACACAAAATATCATATTTCGACACCTTTGCATACCTTTCATACAACACAAAATATCATATTCCGACACCTATGCATACCTTCCATACAACATAATATGTCATAGTTCGACATCTTTCATACAACACAAAATATCATATTTCGACACCTATGCATACCTTTCATACAACACAAATTGTCATATTTCGACATCTTTCATACAACACAAAATACCATATATCGACACCTTTGCATACCTTTCATACAACACAAAATGTCATATTTCGACATCTTTCATACAACACAAAATACCATATATGGACACCTTTGCATACCTTTCATACAACACAAAATGTCATATTTCGACATCTTTCATACAACACAAAATATCATATTTCGACATCTTTGCATACCTTTCATACAACATAAAATGTCATATTTCGACATCTTTCATACAACACAAAATATCATATTTCGACATCTTTGCATACCTTTCATATAACATAAAATGTCATATTTCGACATCTTTCATACAACATAAAATCATATTTCGACATCTTTCATACAACACAAAATATCATATTTCGACACCTATGCATACCTTTCATGCAACATAAAATATCATATTTCGACACCTTTGCATACCTTTCATACAACACAAAATGTCATATTTCGACACTTTGAATTGTTATATCTGTGATAAAACACAAAATGTCATCTGTTTAAAATCAACTAAATCGCCTTGTATCGGATTTTCATAATTTGACGTGTTTTAAACCTTGCACATCAAAAAGTTTATTAATATTTTTTTTACATCTTTCTCTCTTTTATTTCAACAAGAAATGCGACATTTGATATATTTTATACGGGGGCCGCGGTGTGTGGTTAAAACACCAGTCTGCAAGTTAAATTCTGTTACTATTGTTGGTTTTGGGTTCGATCTCCTGTCAGACTAGATGTGATTGTTTCTTACTGGTTTACCGATGACTCTGTAATGTAAAATCGAAATATTCTATATCAACGGACTAGCACCATTAGTGCTTAAATGAAGGCAGACAGCAAATATACACATTCACATTCACACACCGCGTGAAGTTTTTAAGTTTGATCTATAGAGATGTTCTTCTGATTTATTCTGATAATATTCTTATTTTTATCTTATTACTTTTAAGGGGACAATTGGCTCATTTAGTTTTTAAATATCAATCCAATTTTTTTTCTGCCACACAATCATTTTCCCATTGTTCTCTCATTGAGTTTACAATATTTAGATCGCTTTTTTATTTGTTCGATAATGATAAAATTTAAATCAATTTAAGAACAACAGGTTCTAAATATCACAAAACATTTGGATAAATGGAAAATCTCGAATCTTATATATATGTTCAGACAGAGGGACATGCAGATAGACATTCAGGTAAATATTGTTACAAAATTGGGTACAGCAACGTTAAAAACGTTAAAAATAAATTCGTTGCAATGTCAGGGAAGTAACCCCAGCTCCAGTTTCACAAGCATTCCTTAACTAAGATTTTCCTTAACTTGTATTTTGTAAATTTCGCATCTTTATAATTTTGTTAATTTTCGGAAAGTTAAGGTATCATATTGAAGATAACTTCAAACCTATAACATTTTTATTCGGTTTTAGCCATAGATACAAAAAATTGTCGAAATTTGCTAACTTTCAAGTTACAGAATGTGAAACTGAAGCTATTTCATGTGAGATATAAGTATATATTTTACATTGGTTTGAATACTTTAAGATATTGACAAATAGGTTTTTGAAAAGTTACAGACGGATGTGCAATTCACCATATCCGTTTGCTGTGCGTTAGTTGCAATATTAAAATTCTAAATTTGAGTATATGGACAGTATTAAATTAGTAAAAAACAGGGAAATTTCAAATTTTAGTTAAAACGATATACACTATACACGTGTTTTTTCAAATTGCATTACAATCCATACTACCGACAATAAAAATAAAATCAATTTCCTGTCTTTTTATCCAACAGATGGCTTATTTGAATGAACAGGTAGTTAAATGGTATTAACTCCAGTAGCTTATAGGGTCACTTTTAGAGTGTGGTATAATTTGGTTAGATGACATAAGAACTTTTAGTGTTTAGCTATAGCCCCACCCCCTTCTTAGCCTTGTTAATAATAATAGTATTTAGCCTTGTTACTATGAGGTATTACACATCTGGTAGGATATATTTGCGGTGGTCGTTTCTGTGCCAACTTTAACAACACAAGAAAAAAACTCATTTGTAGATCAGTTCAATAAAATGTTAACGATATGTAGACAAAAAACATACAAATCATTTATAAAAATATATTTAAAAAAGCAAAAATGAATTTGGTACTACATATTTGTTTACTGGTTGAAGAGGCCAGGTCCCGGTTTCACAATCATTTCTCGGCTAAAAATTTTCTTAACTTAATTTTTTGCAAAATCGCAATCTTTATAATTATATTTATTTCCTAGATATTCAGGAGTTTAAGGTGCCGTTTTTAAGATCAATTCTAGACTGAAACATTTGCATTAGTTTTGAAAAAATTTTTATCAAAAATTCTAAAAAGAAATTACCAAAATTTGCTTAATTTAAGATAAAGAATATCTTAGCTAAGGAATGATTGTGAAACTGGGACCAGAGCTATCGATTGTTTCAAAAACAGTATAATGATTTAATTATTTACTGTTGCCGTTTACTAATATAATTTAGGCAAATTAGCGATTATAACAAATTATTTTATATTTATTTTTCTTTGAGTTGATCCGAGTAATGGTGTTTAACGTCCCAGTGAAGAATATTTCACTTATATCAAGACATCGCCAGTTATAGGTCATTGTGCAGAAATTTTGCCTGTGCGTTGCGCTGATGCAATATACAGCAGTTTGTTTTTATCGTGCCACGCCTACCGTGACACGGGACCTTTTTTATCCGAAAAAAAACCATGACTTTCATTTTGGAATGCCGAGTGCTTGGCGAAAGAACAGTGACTACCCACTTTCAATTCTTGGGCCAGACCTGGTCGGTGTTCGAAACCACGACCTGCCACTCACGGACAGAGCGAGCACTCTACCAACTAAGCTACTGCAGTTACAAGTTATTGTTTTTCTTTGATAGCTATTATAAGTGGTTTGGTACTGATATAAGTACTTATGTATATGATGATCTATGTTGCATTCTATTTGAATGTACAGTGCGGGTCTGTCGAATGTTTGAAACTAAGCCGACAAAATAATGTTTAATGAATCGGCAATTGATTGATTGGTTAATTGAATGGGGCTTTACATCCCAGAGGTCACTTGCTATAGGTATGTCATATACCATTTTTTGAATTTAATCATAAAATACATTCAAAAAATGGTATATAACATTTTTTGAATGTATTTTATGATTAAATTCAAAAAATGGTATATGACAGGTAAAGTATTATTTTTTACCTTTGAAGTCCGTTCAGGGGAATGTGCAGGGAGGGTTTGGTACCAGTATATAGACTGAGTGATCTCTGATCACAGTTTTTGACATTAATTACAGACCAAATGTCCAACGACGGCAAAAATCGCCGTCAGTGCGCATTAGTACAAAGCAGATTTTAAACACTTGCCGAACTCAGCACCACATGAATGTATGTGTGTTGAGATTGATAGTTGGGATTAATAAAATCTCTTTTTTTCACGAATAGCTGAATAATTGTTGATGAGACATAAAACCCACTCAATTAACTATTTCTTATAGTTTCAACATAGTTTGAGGGTAGTATCAGTTTGTGTTTTTAACATAATATGTGAAACTCGAATTGTTATATAATAAATGACAAAGAACTCGAAATATACATCGTGAAAATATGCAAAGACCAAGTTGGTATCCATTTTTAACGAATTAATACCGGCCATATACTTGTGTCAGCCCAACACCCCAATACAGCCCAATGTTTAAATTGTTTGGCAGGGATATTTATATTTAAATAAGCTGAAATACAACTTGTACTGATGTAGCAAACATGTTGTAAGATAGGTAAAGTTTGCTACTTGGGAAGAAAAATTAGCAATTAGTAGTCAGTTACTTGTAGAAGAAAAGTTAGCCACCAGTAGTCAGTTACTTGAAGAAGTAGAGTTACTATTAGTAGTCAGTTACTTGTAAAGAAAAGTTAGCATAGTAGTAGTTACTTGTAGAAGAAAGTTAGCTATTAGTAGTAGTTACTTGTAGAAGAACAGTTAGCTATAGTAGTCAGTTACTTGTAGAAGAAAAGTTAGCACCAGTAGTCAGTTACTTGTAAAAAACAGTTAGCTATTAGTAGTCAGTTACTTGTAGAAGAACAGTTAGCTATTAGTAGTCAGTTACTTGTAGAAGAAAGTTAGCTATTAGTAGTCAGTTACTTGTAGAAGAACAGTTAGCTATTAGTAGTCAGTTACTTGTAGAAGAACAGTTAGCTATTAGTAGTCAGTTACTTGTAGAAGAAAAGTTAGCTACCAGTAGTCAGTTACTTGTAGAAGAAACAGTTAGCTATTAGTAGTCAGTTACTTGTAGAAGAAAGTTAGCTATTAGTAGTCAGTTACTTGTAGAAGAAAAGTTAGCTACCAGTAGTCAGTTACTTGTAGAAGAACAGTTAGCTATTAGTAGGCAGTTACTTGTAAAGAAAAGTTAGCTATTAGTAGTCAGTTACTTGTAGAAGAAAAGTTAGCTACCAGTAGTCAGTTACTTGTAGAAAAAAGTTAGCTATTAGTAGCGGTTACTTGTAAAGAAAAGTTAGCTATTAGTAGTCGTTACTTGTAGAAGAAAAGTTAGCTATCAGTAGTCAGTTACTTGTAGAAGAAAAGTTAGCTATTAGTAGTCGGTTACTTGTAAAAAAAAGTTAGCTATTAGTAGTCAGTTACTTGCAGAAGAAAAGTTAGCTATTAGTAGTCGGTTACTTGTTAGAGAAAAGCTATGTGTGACCCCTACATGAAGTAACACTTACAAATGTAAAACCTATCACAAATTTAACAAAATAATACCAAACATGTAGTAACGAACCACAAATGTAATAAATTTGTCAAAAATGTATTAAATGTTGGTCACAAATGTAGCAAAATGAAAAACAGTAATATAATTTTCTACATGGATAATATCTCCGTGATAGTTATTGAATAATAATGACAAGCACTGTGGTGTCTCTTGTCCTTGCCGTGTAATTTTAAGACTGTAACCCCACCACCTTGTTGGACTCGGTGTTTTACGTGTACCCATTAGCGACTACAGTTCTAAAACGTTCACCAGATTGAATATTTCTATATTACTAATATAGTGAACAGTCGTTTTCAGCCAAAACATGGCTATGCGCAAGTCTATATGAAGTTCATGCACGAAACATTTATAAGTCGTTATTTTTGCGTGTTTCTTATTGGTGACCTCATCTTCGATCGGTTAAATATCAATTATTTATCGTAATTAATATTCACTTTCTGTCTCGGACAGTATATTCGCCACTTTCTGATTTCCGATCATGGTCAGACTTTGGTTTAAACCCACGACCTACGACCGTCGGTACCTAAAAGGTAGAATGCACGCTCTGATTGTGGAAGATTGCGGGAGTGTAACCTTGTCCGGGTCCCACCAAGCCTCAAAAATGTTATTTAGAAATAAAAGTCATTAGGGTCCTTCGGATAAGACCTTAAAACCGATGTTCTGTGCAGCGGTTAACGTGGCACGTTAAAGAATCCTCATATTACAATATCGTAGCAGAGTCAAATTTTCTGTAACTTCGCATGTAACTGGCGAAGTCTCGATTTAAGCAAAATATTCATTCAGTCAAAGAATCCATGCTCTTGTGTAAGTTACACTTGACGTGGGATGGACATTGAAGTTTGCGTATCTATCAAAAGTCTTTAAAATGTGTAATCTTTGTAAAATCGAAATGATCAAAATGTAGCACCTCTATGCAGACCTTTGATCAGATGACTTCTCGGAGGGGGGTTAGAGGCGTATATAACTAGACAATAACAAATAAAATAGAAAAAAAACTTTGAAAATTGCTAAAGAATAAGAACTACCACTTAAAACCTATATGAATTGCGAAATATCTTGTCATCTCCGGTTTCATTTGAGTTGTTCATCAAGTCGGTTTCATTAAAATTTTCAATAGGCACTTATTTAGCAGATTTTTTAATATTCAAGAATAATTTGAAGAACTTTATTCAATTCTGTGTCCCGGATTAATACCAAATATTCAAAATTTAAAGCTTTCATACGCAAATATTCGCTTATACAATCCGTGGGGGAGGGGGTAGTTTCAGGCACAATTTCTATCATTTTTTACATTCAGACTACTAGCTGTTTTTTTTTAAATATTCACTATTCAATTATATCATTTAAACTATAATATATTGTGTTAGTTATACTGTATATTATTACTGGGTATATCTTTGTTTCTTCGGGTCGGTAACCTACATGTAATTGATACCCAATCGCCTATACTTTACCAGCACGTGTAAAGGTTTTCATTTTTATGAAAAATTCCAATTCAGTTGGAAACTATTACAATCAGATTCCAATGTCAGCAGAATGATGAAATTTCAGAATTCTAACAAGTCATACGATTGTGTTTAATTCAATGATGCTGTCTTGAACGAAGTTCGCTAATATCAAAATCAGTTTGTTATGTTTTTGATGTTGTAGTGGAGAACGCAATTTTTTAGCTATTGCAGACGAATGCAAGGCTAATATCATAGTTTCACATAATTTGCGCAAGTTCGTAGGGACGTCACCAGCTATAAAGTTTTACCTTCGCAGTATGCTTAGAACAATGTAAAGGGTTGTTTAACGTGCCAAGCCTGTCGTGACACGCGTACGGGACATCGATTTTAAGGTCTCTTCCGAATGACCTCGCTACTTTCATTTTTAATGCCAAGTTCTTGACAAAAGAACAGTAACTACTTTTTCAACTCTTGGTAGACCCGGTCAGGGTTCAAACCGAAGACCTGTCACATATGGAGCGAGCACTCTATGATCCCTAAGGACAAGCGTCCACTAATGCATTATTACGTGAATAGTCTTAAATTATCATACTGTTCTTTCTGTTCATTTTACTGACAAAGATGAAGTTATTCGTTTCCTGATTTCACTGAATGCAAAACGTCATGCGAGAAGTAAAAAACTGCACATTTTAACATTTTTAGTTTGAACACGCACAACATCCCGCGCTTACAAGGCATACGGTCTATTACTACACCATGGGTGCGATCCAGATTATATCATTTTATTTTTTAACATAAAATAAAATAATTTTTTTATATACTGTAAATCAAATAAATACAAATTACATCGAAATGTATCTTATGAGGTTAACTAATAAAAATAGGAATTCCAAGCTATTTCTCGTTTTTCTTATTAACATTTCAATTAATGCATTTTGTGTTCTAAAAATCAGATTGACTTATTGTCTGCAACAATTTTCCTTTTGGAATTCTCTATTTCGGAAGACTTTAACTCTGAGCCGCAAAAACTAATTACCAGCAATAAATAGATGAATGTTGACACCGGACTTGTGTTTCTGTCGATTGTGGGACGGAATGGGATAGACTAATTGCATCCTCAAATGTGAAGAAAATTCATGCTTATTTATGATGCCAAATTTCGTAATATTTCGAATAAGCCAGGTCTTTTCTCTTATTTTAAATTTTACATTAATGATCATTCTTTCATATTGGTTCGGCTATACCTTTCTGGGACCTTCAGTCCAGGTGAGCTATTGTCTTTGTTCTACTCCGAACACCAACTCCTCGTACAAAAGATATTGAAACTGCAATTTTGGTTTTCGGAAAAATAAGGAAAATAAAAGTTTGTTTTATTGACGGTGACTCGAACAAGCGCGTCTAACGGGACTGAGCTAGCCGTGGTGTTGTGGGCGAGATTTCCAAGGTAGGAAATCGAGGAATGTAGCGGAACTGAGCTAGTCGCATAATAGACTGATTTACTGCCAGCCTTTCTGTCCGAAACTTTTAGCCTTGTAATAGAACGCTCGCTTTTCACTCGGAGGTTCGGGCTCGATCCTAAAGCAGGGCACTCGATGAGAAAGTGATTTTTCTGGTGTTTTTCCCTGTTACACACACGCGCGCACACATATATAATTTAGTTCGAAAGGTGCAGTGGATAAATACATTGGTTCAGAACCATCAGATATGTATTTTACAGCTATGAAATTTATTCGAATGTAAATGGTGCTTAAAACTCATACAACTCATTAAGTGTCATCTTTTATTTCAAACTGAACAGCGGAAAATAAGGTTTTGATATAATTAGATTTAATAAATTCTATCATTAAATTCAGATGGTCTATATACAAAGAAATATTTCTTTAAAAAATGTAGTTTGACTATTTTCACTATTTTCTAATTTAATATTAAAATCAAGAGTTAAAAACATGTTTTGAAATCAAATTTGCCACATTGTTCGCAACGTTGTCTAGTAGAAAAATACACACAAAATCGCATTCATCCTTGGAGTGAAAGACTCAATTCAAATTTTCCGAATTCCATCTATACTTAATAAAAATAATAGAAAGATAGTAAAGTTAGCTACTAGAAACTGGCTACCAGTAGCTGGCTACTTGTAGAAGAAAAGTTAGCTGCTAGTATCCAGTTACTTGTGGGAGAAAGTTAGCTACTTGTTAGAAAAGAAGCAGGTTACTCTGTAAATAGATCATATTTTTTTCAAAGTAACCAGCTGCTTTTCTAACAAGTAATTAGCTACTAGTAGCTAACTTTTCTTCTACAAGTAGCCAGCTACTATTAGCCAGTTACTAGTAGCTAACTTTACCTATCTATAATAGAATGACATTTATAAAAAAAATAATTTTCTAATTTATACATAAAAATTCGGAATCATAACTGTAGCATGTTTGAGGTGAGTGCTCACTCAAACTATAGGATTAATCAATCAATCCACAACTTCATTAGGTTTGGCTTATAAGAAAGTTCTACACTAACTCAGCATGACAAAATTAAGTGGTTTATACTACATGTACTATCCTAAATATATATAATTTTTAACATTACGCAATGGCTCTTTTGTTTTTTGTTGGGTCAGTAAATTCGACGAAAAACCCGTGTCTGAATAGATAGGCTGGTATGTGCCCGTGGGTAGGTTGGTATTTTCTTAGAACACTCTGTAAGGTTAAAATATATTTTTTTACAGGTATTTAATAATTCTTTGTCTATATCTTTTATCACATGTTAAAAGTTTCTCATACGTCTTTTAAGGCTGGATGATGTATTTTTTACAAATTGCTAACATTGTTTAGATGTTTTTTGACTTTATGTTATTATTATTATTATTATTATTATTATTATTATTATTATTATTATTATTATTATTATATAATACACAATAGAACACTACATTAACAATTCAATACGACGGTTATAAACCTTTATTTGCATGTTAAGAGACAAGAAGCTAACTTTATTGAAAATAAGTAAAATTTGTCCAGAATGTAATGGAAAACCTCGCAGATCAACGATAGTTCATACAAAATGTACATATGTTTTGTATTATCATTGGAATTATTACAAATTGATAAATTAAAGCCAGTGACAATACATTATGTATTAAAAATAATAAACAGTTTTTACTACATGTATTTTATAAAAGATTTGGATTGAAACTCATGTTTTTCATAGCAAATTAATACAAAGTAACTTTTGTTTTTATAATAATGATAATATGGAAGAAGACATCTGATCATTCTTCCATACCTAGACAAAGAAAAAGATTATGTAAGGATCGGATAATAAGTCTTATATCATCACAAACAGAAACATTATTTGGTGACAGTAAGGAGTTACAATTTGATGGTCAATAACAACCCCCACTGTGTAATGTGCCATTAACCAAATGTTCTCATTTCCTCTGTATCTCTATATCTAATTTAAACAGGCAATTTTGTTCACTTTAACTCTTGAGAGGAAAGAACGCACATCGCTGAAACAACTCTTAAAATCAAGTACATGTATGTCGGACATCAAATCTATGACAGATAGTGAAGTAATCATTCTATTGATATCGTGCAAAAAGATCATGAAAGAATAATACAAAGTGAAGAAGTGTGGCTACATTGTACTTCCTGAATATTATTTAATATATAAACAGGTTTTCAGTATCAGTGGTGTGCGCGCTTACTGGAGTTAATGGCGAAAAATTTCATGTGTTTCCGATTTTTCGTAGTAACATTATATGCATCAATAGATAGATCAAAACACTGAATTTTATAATGGAATATTATCATCAAAATGTATGTGATTTTTATTAAAAACGTAAAAATGTCATCTTTTTGGAAAGTCAAAAGATTTGATATGTTAAAAAAAGTTGTATTTTGTACAGAAAATATATAAAAAGGTTAGGAAAGGTCATCTTTTGGAAGTCAAAAGATGTGGATATGTCATAAAAGGTTATATTTTGTTGTACAAAATGTGTAGAAAGGCCTTCCAAAAGGTCATCTTTTTGGAAGGTCAAAAGATTTGGTCATGTCACAAAGTTCATATATTGCAATACAAAATGTATAGAAAGGTTAGGAAAGGTGATCTTTTGGAAGGTCAAAAGATTTGGATATGTCATAAAAGGTCATATTTTGTAGTACAAAATATATAGAAAGGCTAGGAAAGGTCATCTTTTGGAAGGTAAAAGTGGATATGTCATAAAAGGTACAAAATATATAGAAAGGCTAGGAAAGGTCATCTTCTGGAAGGTCAAAAGATTTGGATATGTCATAAAAGGTCATATTTTGTAGTACAAATATATAGAAAGGCTAGGAAAGGTCATCTTGGAAGGTCAAAAGATTGGATATGTCATAAAAGGTCATATTTTGTAGTACAAATGTATAGAAAGGCTAGGAAAGGTAATCTTTTGGAAGGTCAAAAGATTTGGATATGTCATAAAAGGTCATATTTTGTAGTACAAAATATATAGAAAGGCTAGAAAGGTAATCTTTTGGAAGGTCAAAAGATGTGGAATGCCATAAAAGGTCATATTTTGTAGTAAAAATATATAGAAAGGCTAGGAAAGGTCATCTTTCGGAAGGTCAAAAGATGTGGAAATGTCATAAAAGGTCATATTGTGTAGTAAAAAATATATAGAAAGGCTAGGAAAGGTCATCTTTGGAAGGTCAAAAGATTTGGATATGTCATAAAAGGTCATATTTTGTAGTACAAAATATATATAAAGGTTAGGAAAGGTAATCTTTTGGAAGGTCAAAAGATTTGGATATGTCATAAAAGGTCATATTTTGTAGTACAAAATATATAGAAAGGCTAGAAAAGGTAATCTTTTGGAAGGTCAAAAGATGTGGAATGCCATAAAAGGTCATATTTTGTAGTAAAAATATATAGAAAGGCTAGGAAAGGTAATCTTTTGGAAGGTCAAAAGATTTGGATATTTCATAAAAGGTCATATTTTGTAGTACAAAATATATAGAAAGGCTAGGAAAGGTCATCTTTTGGAAGGTCAAAAGATGTGGATATGTCATAAAAGGTCATATTTTGTAGTACAAAATATATAGAAAGGCTAGGAAAGGTCATCTTTTGGAAGGTCAAAAGATTTGGATATGTCATAAAATGTCATATTTGTAATACAAAATATATAGAAAGGCTAGGAAAGGTAATCTTTTGGAAGGTCAAAAGATTCGGATATGTCATAAAAGGTCATATTTTGTAGTACAAAATATATAGAAAGGCTAGGAAAGGTCATCTTTGGAAGGTCAAAAGATGTGGATGTGTCATAAAAGGTCATATTTTGTAGTACAAAATATATAGAAAGGCTAGGAAAGGTCATCTTTTGGAAGGTCAAAAGATTTGGATATGTCATAAAAGGTCATATTTTGTAGTACAAAATATATAGAAGGCTAGGAAAGGTCATCTTTTGGAAGGTCAAAAGATGTGGATATGTCATAAAAGGTCATATTTTGCTGTACAAAATGTATAGAAAGATATATTAGATGCGGATATATCAAAAAAGTCCAACTCTTGTCGCATAAAATCTATTGAAATGTTAGTAAAAGTTAATATTTTGGAAAATCAAAAGGTGTAGGTATGTCAAAAAAGGTCAAAATGTGATGTATAAAATATATAAAAAGGCCTACAAAGATAATCTTTTGGAAGGCTAAAATGTCAAAAAAGGTGAAATTTTATTAAACAATATGTGATAAAAGTGAGCCATTTGTAAATTACAAAAGGTATACAAAAGATCATTTTTCGACACCTTTCCAAAAAGTTGGATATGTGATCAAAAGACAATGAAAGCTTTATAAAAGATGGTCTTTTATTAACCTTTTGACTACATTAAAAGGTGATATTTCGCCCAGTGCTACTAGTGACACGACCTTTTTACAGAACATACTCACACGACCTACTGACAGGACTAACTGACACTACCTACTGACAGGACAAACCGACAGAACATACTCACACGATCTACTGACAGGACTAACTGACACGACCTACTGACAGGACTAAGTGACAGAACATACTCACACGACCTACTGACTGGACCAACTGACACGACCTACTGATACGGCCTTTTGACAGAACATACTCACAGGACCTACTGACAGGACTAACTGACACTAACTACTGACAGGACTAACTGACAGAACAGACTCACACGACCTACTGACAGGACTAACTGACACGACCTACTGGCAAGACTAACTGATAGGAATAACTGACAAAACATACTCACACGACCTACTGACAGGACTAACTGACACTACCTACTGACAGGACTAACTGACAGAACATAGTCACACGACCTACTGACAGGACTAACTGACACTACCAACTGACAGAACATACTCACATGACCTACTGACAGGACTAACTGACACGACCTACTGACAAAACCTACTCACACGACCTACTGACAGGACTAACTGACAGAACATACTCACACAACCTACTATTTAGACAGGACTAACTTACAGGACTAACTGACACGACCTACTGACAGGACTTACTGACAGAACATACTCACACGACCTACTGACAAGACTAACTGACAGAACATAGTCACACGACCTACTGACAGGACTAACTGACACGACCTACTGACAGGACTAACTTACACGACCTACTGACAGGACTAACTGATAGGACCTACTGACAGGACTAACTGACAGAACATACTCACATGACCTACTGACAAGACTAACTGACAGAACATAGTCACACGACCTACTGACAGGACTAACTGACACGACCTACTGACAGGACTAACTTACACGACCTACTGACAGGACTAACTGATAGGACCTACTGACAGGACTAACTGACAGAACATACTCACATGACCTACTGACAAGACTAACTGACAAAACATACCCACACGACCTACTGACAGGACCAACTGACACGACTAACTGACAGAACGTACTCACACGACCTACTGACAAGACTAACTGACAGAACAAACTCACACGACCTACTGACAGAACATACGCACACGACCTAATGACAAGACTTGCTGACAGATCATACTCACACGATCTACTGACAAGACTAGCTGACAGAACATACTCACACGACCTACTGACAAGACTAGCTGACAGAACATACTCACACGACCTACTGACAGGACTAACTGACAGAACATACTCACACGACCTACTGACAGGACTAACTGACAGAACATACTCACACGACCTACTGACAAGACTAACTGACAGAATATACTCACACGACCTACTGACAAGACTAACTGACAGAACATACCCACACGACCTACTGACAGGACTAACTGACAGAACATACTCACACGACCTTCTGACAAGACTAACTGACAGAACATACTCAGAGGACCTACTGACAAGACTAACTGACAGAACATACTCACACGAGCTACTGACAGGACTAACTGACAGAACATACTCACACGACCTACTGACAGGATTAACTGACAGAACATACTCACACGACCTACTGACAGGACTAACTGACAGAACATACTCACACGACCTACTGACAGAAATACCCACACGACCTACTGACAGGACTAACTGACAGAACATACTCACACGACCTACTGACAAGACTAACTGACAGAACATACTCACACGACTACTGACAAGACTAACTGACAGAACATACCCA
This sequence comes from Anadara kagoshimensis, assembly GCA_021292105.1. Classification (NCBI taxonomy): domain Eukaryota; kingdom Metazoa; phylum Mollusca; class Bivalvia; order Arcoida; family Arcidae; genus Anadara; species Anadara kagoshimensis. Next base: position 10,536,990 of record CM037866.1, read on the forward strand.
CACGACCTACTGACAAGACTAACTGACAACATACTCACACGACCTACTGACAGGACAAACTGAAAGAACATACTGACACGACCTACTGACAAGACTAACTGACAGAACATACTCACACAACCTACTGACAGAACGTACTCACACGACCTACTGACAAGACTAACTGACAGAACAAACTCACACGACCTACTGACAGAACATACGCACACGACCTAATGACAAGACTTGCTGACAGATCATACTCACACGATCTACTGACAAGACTAGCTGACAGAACATACTCACACGACCTACTGACAAGACTAGCTGACAGAACATACTCACACGACCTACTGACAGGACTAACTGACAGAACATACTCACACGACCTACTGACAGGACTAACTGACAGAACATACTCACACGACCTACTGACAAGACTAACTGACAGAACATACTCACACGACCTACTGACAAGACTAACTGACAGAACATACCCACACGACCTACTGACAGGACTAACTGACAGAACATACTCACACGACCTTCTGACAAGACTAACTGACAGAACATACTCAGAGGACCTACTGACAAGACTAACTGACAGAACATACTCACACGAGCTACTGACAGGACTAACTGACAGAACATACTCACACGACCTACTGACAGGACTAACTGACAGAACATACTCACACGACCTACTGACAAGACTAACTGACAGAACATACTCACACGACCTACTGACAGGACTAACTGACAGAACATACTCACACGACCTACTGACAAGACTAACTGACAGAACATACTCACACGACCTACTGACAAGACTAACTGACAGAACATACCCACACGACCTACTGACAAGACTAACTGACAACATACTCACACGACCTACTGACAGGACAAACTGAAAGAACATACTGACACGACCTACTGACAAGACTAACTGACAGAACATACTCACACAACCTACTGACAGAACATACGCACACGACCTAATGACAAGACTTGCTGACAGAACATACTCACACGACCTACTGAAAGACTAGCTGACAGAACATACTCACACGACCTATTGACAAGACTAGCTGACTTTACATACTCACACGACCTACTGACAGGACTAACTGACAGAAATACCCACACGACCTACTGACAGGACTAGCTGATACGACTACTGACAGGACTAACTGACAGGACCTACTAACAGGACTAACTGACAGAATATACGCACACGACCTACTGACAGAACTAACTCACACGACCTACTGACAAGACCAACTGACAGAACATACCCACACGACCTACTGACAGGACCAACTGACACGACTAACTGACAGAACATACTCACACGACCTACTGACAAGACTAACTGACAAAAACATACTCACACCACCTACTGACAGGACGAACTAACACGACCTACTGACAAGGACATAATAAAACAACCTAATGACAGGATTAACTGACAGGACCAACTGACACGACCTACTGACAGGACCAACTGACACTACCTACTAGTGACACGACCTTTTTACAGAACATACTCACACGACCTACTGACAAGACTAACTGACAGAACATACTCACACGACCTACTGACAGGACGAACTAACACGACCTACTGACAAGGACATAATAAAACAACCTAATGACAGGATTAACTGACAGGACCAACTGACACGACCTACTGACAGGACTAACTGACACTACCTACTGACAGGACAAACCGACAGAACATACTCACACGACCTACTGACTGGACCAACTGACACGACCTACTGATACGGCCTTTTGACAGAACATACTCACACGACCTACTGACAGGACTAACTGACACTACCTACTGACAGGACTAACTGATAGGACTAACTGACAAAACATACTCATACGACCTACTGACAGGACTAACTGACACTACCTACTGACAGGACTAACTGACAGAACAGAGTCACACGACCTACTGACAGGACTAACTGACACTACCAACTGACAGGACTATCTGACAGAACATACTCACACGACCTACTGACAAGACTAACTGACACGACCTACTGACAGAACATATTCACATGACCTACTGACAGGACTAACTGACACGACCTACTGACAAAACATACTCACACGTCCTACTGACAGGACTAACTGACAGAACATACTCACACGACCTACTATTTAGACAGGACTAACTTACAGGACTAACTGACACGACCTACTGACAGGACTTACTGACAGAACATACTCACACGACCTACTGACAAGACTAACTGACAGAACATAGTCACACGACATACTGACAGAACATAGTCACACGACATACTGACAGGACTAACTGACACGACCTACTGACAGGATTAACTTACACGACCTACTGACAGGACTAACTGACAGGACCTACTGACAGGACTAACTGACAGAACATACTCACACGACCTACTGACAGAACTAACTCACACGACCTACTGACAAGACTAACTGACAGAACATACCCATACGACCTACTGACAGGACCAACTGACACGACTAACTGACAAAACATACTCACACGACCTACTGACAAGACTATCTGACAGAACATACTCACACGACCTACTGACAGAACATACGCACACGACCTACTGACAAGACTAGCTGACAGAACATACTCACACGACCTACTGACAGGACTAACTGACACTACCTACTGACAGGACTAACTGACAGAACATAGTCACACGACCTACTGACAGGACTAACTGACACTACCAACTGACAGAACATACTCACATGACCTACTGACAGGACTAACTGACACGACCTACTGACAAAACCTACTCACACGACCTACTGACAGGACTAACTGACAGAACATACTCACACAACCTACTATTTAGACAGGACTAACTTACAGGACTAACTGACACGACCTACTGACAGGACTTACTGACAGAACATACTCACACGACCTACTGACAAGACTAACTGACAGAACATAGTCACACGACCTACTGACAGGACTAACTGACACGACCTACTGACAGGACTAACTTACACGACCTACTGACAGGACTAACTGATAGGACCTACTGACAGGACTAACTGACAGAACATACTCACATGACCTACTGACAAGACTAACTGACAGAACATAGTCACACGACCTACTGACAGGACTAACTGACACGACCTACTGACAGGACTAACTTACACGACCTACTGACAGGACTAACTGATAGGACCTACTGACAGGACTAACTGACAGAACATACTCACATGACCTACTGACAAGACTAACTGACAAAACATACCCACACGACCTACTGACAGGACCAACTGACACGACTAACTGACAGAACGTACTCACACGACCTACTGACAAGACTAACTGACAGAACAAACTCACACGACCTACTGACAGAACATACGCACACGACCTAATGACAAGACTTGCTGACAGATCATACTCACACGATCTACTGACAAGACTAGCTGACAGAACATACTCACACGACCTACTGACAAGACTAGCTGACAGAACATACTCACACGACCTACTGACAGGACTAACTGACAGAACATACTCACACGACTACTGACAGGACTAACTGACAGAACATACTCACACGACTACTGACAAGACTAACTGACAGAATATACTCACACGACCTACTGACAAGACTAACTGACAGACATACCCACACGACCTACTGACAGGACTAACTGACAGAACATACTCACACGACCTTCTGACAAGACTAACTGACAGAACATACTCAGAGGACCTACTGACAAGACTAACTGACAGAACATACTCACACGAGCTACTGACAGGACTAACTGACAGAACATACTCACACGACCTACTGACAGGACTAACTGACAGAACATACTCACACGACCTACTGACAAGACTAACTGACAGAACATACTCACACGACCTACTGACAGAACATACCCACACGACCTACTGACAGGACTAACTGACAGAACATACTCACACGACCTACTGACAAGACTAACTGACAGAACATACTCACACGACCTACTGACAAGACTAACTGACAGAACATACCTACACGACCTACTGACAAGACTAACTGACAACATACTCACACGACCTACTGACAGGACAAACTGAAAGAACATACTGACACGACCTACTGACAAGACTAACTGACAGAACATACTCACACAACCTACTGACAGAACGTACTCACACGACCTACTGACAAGACTAACTGACAGAACAAACTCACACGACCTACTGACAGAACATACGCACACGACCTAATGACAAGACTTGCTGACAGATCATACTCACACGATCTACTGACAAGACTAGCTGACAGAACATACTCACACGACCTACTGACAAGACTAGCTGACAGAACATACTCACACGACCTACTGACAGGACTAACTGACAGAACATACTCACACGACCTACTGACAGGACTAACTGACAGAACATACTCACACGACCTACTGACAAGACTAACTGACAGAACATACTCACACGACCTACTGACAAGACTAACTGACAGAACATACCCACACGACCTACTGACAGGACTAACTGACAGAACATACTCACACGACCTTCTGACAAGACTAACTGACAGAACATACTCAGGACCTACTGACAAGACTAACTGACAGAACATACTCACACGAGCTACTGACAGGACTAACTGACAGAACATACTCACACGACCTACTGACAGGACTAACTGACAGAACATACTCACACGACCTACTGACAAGACTAACTGACAGAACATACTCACACGACCTACTGACAGAACATACCCACACGACCTACTGACAGGACTAACTGACAGAACATACTCACACGACCTACTGACAAGACTAACTGACAGAACATACTCACACGACCTACTGACAAGACTAACTGACAGAACATACCCACACGACCTACTGACAAGACTAACTGACAACATACTCACACGACCTACTGACAGGACAAACTGAAAGAACATACTGACACGACCTACTGACAAGACTAACTGACAGAACATACTCACACAACCTACTGACAGAACATACGCACACGACCTAATGACAAGACTTGCTGACAGAACATACTCACACGACCTACTGACAAGACTAGCTGACAGAACATACTCACACGACCTATTGACAAGACTAGCTGACTTTACATACTCACACGACCTACTGACAGGACTAACTGACAGAAATACCCACACGACCTACTGACAGGACTAGCTGATACGACCTACTGACAGGACTAACTGACAGGACCTACTAACAGGACTAACTGACAGAATATACGCACACGACCTACTGACAGAACTAACTCACACGACCTACTGACAAGACCAACTGACAGAACATACCCACACGACCTACTGACAGGACCAACTGACACGACTAACTGACAGAACATACTCACACGACCTACTGACAAGACTAACTGACAAAACATACTCACACCACCTACTGACAGGACGAACTAACACGACCTACTGACAAGGACATAATAAAACAACCTAATGACAGGATTAACTGACAGGACCAACTGACACGACCTACTGACAGGACCAACTGACACTACCTACTAGTGACACGACCTTTTTACAGAACATACTCACACGACCTACTGACAAGACTAACTGACAGAACATACTCACACGACCTACTGACAGGACGAACTAACACGACCTACTGACAAGGACATAATAAAACAACCTAATGACAGGATTAACTGACAGGACCAACTGACACGACCTACTGACAGGACTAACTGACACTACCTACTGACAGGACAAACCGACAGAACATACTCACACGACCTACTGACTGGACCAACTGACACGACCTACTGATACGGCCTTTGACAGAACATACTCACACGACCTACTGACAGGACTAACTGACACTACCTACTGACAGGACTAACTGATAGGACTAACTGACAAAACATACTCATACGACCTACTGACAGGACTAACTGACACTACCTACTGACAGGACTAACTGACAGAACAGAGTCACACGACCTACTGACAGGACTAACTGACACTACCAACTGACAGGACTATCTGACAGAACATACTCACACGACCTACTGACAAGACTAACTGACACGACCTACTGACAGAACATATTCACATGACCTACTGACAGGACTAACTGACACGACCTACTGACAAAACATACTCACACGTCCTACTGACAGGACTAACTGACAGAACATACTCACACGACCTACTATTTAGACAGGACTAACTTACAGGACTAACTGACACGACCTACTGACAGGACTTACTGACAGAACATACTCACACGACCTACTGACAAGACTAACTGACAGAACATAGTCACACGACATACTGACAGAACATAGTCACACGACATACTGACAGGACTAACTGACACGACCTACTGACAGGATTAACTTACACGACCTACTGACAGGACTAACTGACAGGACCTACTGACAGGACTAACTGACAGAACATACTCACACGACCTACTGACAGAACTAACTCACACGACCTACTGACAAGACTAACTGACAGAACATACCCATACGACCTACTGACAGGACCAACTGACACGACTAACTGACAAAACATACTCACACGACCTACTGACAAGACTATCTGACAGAACATACTCACACGACCTACTGACAGAACATACGCACACGACCTACTGACAAGACTAGCTGACAGAACATACTCACACGACCTACTGACAAGACTAGCTGACAGAACATACTCACACGACCTACTGACAAGACTAGCTGACAGAACATACTCACACGACCTACTGACAAGACTAGCTGACTTAACATACTCACACGACCTACTGACAGAACTAACTGACAGAAATACCCACACGACCTACTGACAGGACTAACTGACAGAACATACTCACACGACCTACTGACAAGACTAGCTGACACGACCTACTGACAGGACTAACACGACCTACTGACAGGACTAACTGACAGGACTAACTGACAGAACATACTCACACGACCTACTGACAGAACTAACTCACACGACCTACTGACAAGACTAACTGACAGAACATACTCACACGACCTACTGACAAGACTAGCTGACAGAACATAGTCACACGACCTACTGACAAGACTAGCTGAGTTAACATACTCACGACCTACTGACAGGACTAACTGACAGAAATATCCACACGACCTACTGACAGGACTAACTGACAGAACATACTCACACGACCTACTGACAAGACTAACTGACAGAACATATCCACACGACCTACTGACAGGACTAACTGACAGAACATACCCACACGACTTACTGACAGGATTAATTGACAGAACATACCCACACGACCTACTGACAGGACTAACTGACAGAACATACTCACACGACCTACTGACAAGACTAGCTGACTTAACATACTCACACGACCTACTGACAGAACTAACTGACAGAAATACCCACACGACCTACTGACAGGACTAACTGACAGAACATACTCACACGACCTACTGACAAGACTAGCTGACACGACCTACTGACAGGACTAACACGACCTACTGACAGGACTAACTGACAGGACTAACTGACAGAACATACTCACACGACCTACTGACAGAACTAACTCACACGACCTACTGACAAGACTAACTGACAGAACATACTCACACGACCTACTGACAAGACTAGCTGACAGAACATAGTCACACGACCTACTGACAAGACTAGCTGAGTTAACATACTCACACGACCTACTGACAGGACTAACTGACAGAAATATCCACACGACCTACTGACAGGACTAACTGACAGAACATACTCACACGACCTACTGACAAGACTAACTGACAGAACATATCCACACGACCTACTGACAGGACTAACTGACAGAACATACCCACACGACTTACTGACAGGATTAACTGACAGAACATACCCACACGACCTACTGACAGGACTAACTGACAGAACATACTCACACGACCTACTGACAGGACTAAATGACAGAACATACTCACACGACCTACTGACAAGACTAACTGACAGAACGTACCCACACGACCTACTGACAGGACTAACTGACAGAACATACTCACACGACCTACTGACAAGACTAACTGACAGAACATACTCACACGACCTACTGACAGGACTAACTGACAGAACATACTCACACGACCTACTGACAGGACTAACTGACAGAACATACTCACACGACCTACTGACAGGACTAACTGACAGAACATACTCACACGACCTACTGACAAAACTAACTGACAGAACATACTCACAAGACCTACTGACAAGACTAACTGACAGAACATACCCACACGACCTACTGACAGGACTAACTGACAGAACATACTCACACGACCTACTGACAAGACTAACTGACAGAACATACTCACACGACCTACTGACAAGACTAACTGACAGAACATACTCACACGACCTACTGACAAGACTAACTGACAACATACTCACACGACCTACTGACAGGACTAACTGACAGAACATACCCACACGACCTACTGACAGGACTAACTGACAGAACATACTCACACAACCTACTGACAAGACTAACTGACAGAACAAACCGACACGACCTACTGACAGGACTAACTGACAGAACATACCTACACGACCTACTGACAAGACTAACTGACAGAACATACCCACACGACCTACTGAGAAGACTAACTGACAACATACTCACACGACCTACTGACAGGACAAACTGACAGAACATACTCACACGACCTACTGACAAGACTAACTGACAGAACATACCCACACGACCTACTGACAAGACTAACTGACAGAACATACCCACACGACCTACTGACAGAACATACCCACACGACATACTAACAGAACATACTGACAAGACATACAGACGGGAATTACTGAGCGTGTCCAAATCTAAGAGACAAAACGAATATTTTATTTAAATACCCAAATAATCAAAATTTACTAAAACTTCCGACATTTCCTTGCCTAAACACTTGAAAAAAACGCAAGTTGTTTCTAATCACGTTTTAATATTAAAATCATTAGCCGGTCGCTTCAAAATAAAATTTCCCTTCAGTAGTGCTCAGACAAAAATTGTCTAAATCCAAACTTAGTATTTTAGAGATGTTGCTGTGCTATGTTCATGTGAATACTATTTTATTTTAGTCTTTTCAATTCAATTTTTTAATAATGTTAGGATTAATGCTGACATGCTAAAACTTTAGATTATTACTAGTATCAGTTTTACCTTAAACATCCTCAAATACTAACTTAAAATCTCTCTTGATACTGCTGTTGTCTGTCATTTTTTATAGATCTGATACTCTGACATTCTGAGGATTAATTTGTGGACATAAATATAGATTCTATTAGATTTCGTAGGCGGACCAATATCCTAAACAGCATTTAATAACATTTCTTCTGCCATATATATATATATATATATATATATATATATATATATATATATATATATATATATCATAGTTAGAGGGATTTTACAATATTGAAACATTATCATTGATATAAGTAACATTATTGTTAGTAAAGTCAAGACACTAAGAAATTTGAAACAAGTTTTTGATATTTTTTTAATTCGACATTTTATGGATATTGACATGTTACGAATAATTATTGGAAAAATTGGGAATACGAAATCGTGAAACATTAAAATCTCAAAATGAATTGGTACTACGCTGATAAAAACCGTAAAGACACTTAAATTCGTTTACGCCTGTATCTGTCAATAAGTCTGAAGCGCAGTAAATATCAACCTAGTTCAACTAATCAGCCTTTTGGACGTTTATGGTCTGACAGCTTCCATTATTGAATTTTTGAAAACACCATTAATAACGCGAATTGGTAATGTAAATAAACATCATCACGTGGAGTTACACAATCCAAATGCATCGCGCGATCTGATTGGTCAATGCAGATTAGTAATGTCTTCACGGTGCGAAAGTGACAGAGAGCTGAAAAGACAGAAAACCATGTACTTCTACCGATATCGATGGATTTTTTAAGTAAAAGTCCAGCATGGATAGGTAGAATAATGTTAAATATTAGGAAGTGTTCCATGTGTCTAACAAGAGTAAGGTAAGGAAATACAGAAAGCTATCGACGCGTGTTTTAGTTTCGTTTTTCCCAGAAATAATTGAAGCTGTCACAATTGACCACAAACCCC
>CM037866.1:10549656-10559852 GCA_021292105.1 Anadara kagoshimensis
ATGTTGTAGGTATTGATACAACGATCATTTTGATGTATAGAAAAAGGTCATGGGTTCAAAGGTCAAGGTCACAGATGTGAAACAATACCGAAATGGTTAATTATCTTGAAAACTATAAACTTTTTGTATAGGCATGTATATTAGAATGTTGTAGGTATTGATACAACGATCATTTTGATGTATAGAAAAAGGTCTTGGGTTCAAAGGTCAAGGTCACAGATGCGAAACAATACCGAAATGGTTAATTATCTCGAAAACTATAAACATTTTGTATAGGCATGTATATTAGAATGTTGTAGGTATTGATACAACGATCATTTTGATTATAGAAAAAGGTCATGGGTTCAAAGGTCAAGGTCACAGATGCGAAACAATACAGAAATGGTTAATTATCTCGAAAACTATTAACATTTTGTATAGGCATGTATATTAGAATGTTGTAGGTATTGATACAATGATCATTTTGATGTATAGAAAAAGGTCATGGGTTCAAAGGTCAAGGTCACAGATGCAAAACAATACCCAAATGGTTAATTATCTCAAAAACTATAAACTTTTTGTATAGGCATGTATATTAGAATGTTGTAAGTATTGATACAACGATCATTTTGATGTATAGAAAAAGGTCATGGGTTCAAAGGTCAAGGTCACAGATGCGAAACAATACCGTAATGGTTAATTATCTCGAAAACTATAAACTTTTTGTATATGCATGTATATTAGAATGTTGTAGATATTGATACAACAATCATTTTGATGTATAGAAAAAGGTTATGGGTTTAAAGGTCAAGGTCACATATGCGAAACAATACCGAAATGGTTAATTATCTTGAAAACTATAAACTTTTTGTATAGGCATGTATATTAGAATGTTGTAGGTATTGATACAACGATCATATTGATGTATAGAAAAAGGTCATGAGTTCAAAGGTCAAGGTCACAGATGTGAAACAATACTGAAATGGTTAACTATCTTGAAAACTATTAACTTTTTGTATAGGCTTTTATATTAGAATGTTGTAGGTATTGATACAACAGTTATCATGATTTAAAGAAAAAAGTCATTGGGGTTTAGTATTTATGTTTTCTTTAAATCTATCAGCTAGCCATTAGTTGTCAGGTGAGCGTATCAGGCCCATGGGCCTCTTGTTAATGTAAATCCTGCTGTATTCTATAATTTCTATTTGCCATTTCCCGATTACAGTATTCGGCCTATGCATTTTCTCTCTTTTGAGATTGGTAGATTGCATGATGAAAATTTTTTTTAAAATTATTTCATTGGTTGAAATGCTGTAAGAAAAAGGTAACGGAATAAGCCGAGGCTTGTCGAAACATCAACCTTTTACGGTACATAGAAATACTTACAAATTGTTTAGTGAAAAGCATCGGTAGGAAGTATAGATTTCAGTTTGTACAAAACCTCCCTCCCCTGCACTCACTTCAATACTGAACTCATTTCGGCTTCTACCTAGCAAGTTGCTCAGGTGAGCGATGTGGCCCCTGGGCCTCTTGTTCATTTATATTATGGTGAGTTTTGGAATGATGGAAGACATCAGAGTGTCCGGATAAATAGCCTATCTTCGTTAGGCAACCGACAGATTTTCTCATACTACGATTTTTTTCCAGATTGGGATTCGAATGAAACTTGGACTTGACTTAGGTCATTTGTCTAATAATGCCAAATGCATAATTAAATAAAGTCTGATCAAAATCAAATATTTTTATTTTAACTATGTTTTATATTGATAGACGAAATTTAACTTTGTTTAAAATTGGTTCGTCGCTCTTACTATAACAACAAACGTAACATTTTAAAACATTTTATCCAAAGAAAAAAATGCTTAAAAGAATATGCATGCTTGATAGGAATGTATAACCTTTGCGGAAACGTTTTTAAAACACACTCAATCTTTCAATCGATGATTTCAAAATCATAATAACAATGGATTTTACTAAATTTGGTATCACTGGAAAGAGTTGTTTCTCATGTTTCTCACTGTTATAAAATTATTGAAATGTAACGGAACAATAAAAAAATCTGATAGATATTCTTTTAAAAACAATGTTGTAGAAAAGGGAGTGATTTTCGTTGAATACATCGGGATATCTAAATAACGAAATAACATTTGACAGCATAATATTATCTTGGTAGCGTGGTAACTCTGTAAGTTAGAAATTGGGATTTATATGTAAATTTTGAATTTTTAATATTGATCTCAACCAAGAAAAAATATTTATATTATGTCTTGATAAATAAATTCTAATCAAATTCAAGCTACAATTTAGCCTAGGTCATGTTTTAGTTGAATTTTCCATCGGCAAATGTCCTTTTCCCCCTTTTTTGAATTTCTCTTAAGATAAGAAAAACAAAGTTCAGTAACAAAAATATCACCATTTTCCCTTTATTGGTATAATATCGTGCACATTTTGAAAATCTCAAAAACAACATTATCATTCTGCTACTCAGTAGGCACAGTGATCGCTTCGTATTTGACGGTCAAATGTTCAAACCCCGTTAGGCTGTGATATGAAAGTGGGTAGTGTCTGTTCTTTCGCCGAGCCCAATGTATTGAGGAATAAAACAGATGAGATCCAAAATCCCGATGCCACATGTAACTGTAGGCGTGGCACTAAAATCCCTCACTACAGGGCCGCTCGGAGTGGTTCAGTGGCAGCTTGTCCGACTCGAGAACAGGGGGTTTTAAGTTAGAACCCTGGCTATGTCAGATACTGCTTCTTAACATGTCGCACAATATTGAAAGAGTAGCGATTGGTTCACCCGATGTCATGGGAGAGTGGTTTACTTTCTGCGGCATAATGACTAAGAGTCAGCACCTTAAAATTCAACCCAAGTACATGCTAATAAAACACACTCCCACATCTCGCGCATACACAAACCTGATCTTAGGTTAATCCTTAGAGATCACTATACCTTTATCTCGTCGTCAATAGCAGAGATTGCTGTAGTGGAGCAGATAAAAGCCATTTTGGAGAAGAATCGTGCAAATGATGATACAAGCATCAAATTTGGCACAATTGATCTCCAAGGGCTACTGATCAAATCTACTAGATTGGCCATTTGAAAATCAAGATGGCGGTCATTTTTCAAGATGGCCGCAAAATAGTCGCCTGAAGATGACGTTTTGCTTAAAAATATTTGTAAATTCCAATTTGCATGATCTAAGTGTGGATTCCTATGTTTTTAGAGGGATACTGATCAAATCTATGTGATTAACCAATTGAAAATTCAAGATGGCGTCCATTTTTTTCAAGATGGTCGCCATAAAAGTCATCTGAACTGATGTTTTGCTTGGAAATATTTGTAGTTCTCCAAATTGCTTGATTTAAGTGTGGATTCCTATGTTTTAACCGTGTTACAGATTGACCAATTAAAAATCAAAGATGGCGACCATTTTTCAAGATGGCCGTCAAAATAGCCGCCCGAAGTTGATGCTTGTTTACAAATATTTAAAGTTGTCCAATTTGCATGAACTGAATGTGGATTCTTATGTTTTCAAACCTGTGTAACTATATTTGTCTGTTTAAAACATGATTAAAGAACTAGGAAACACACTTTTTCAATCCATTTAATATATGTTTATTTAATGAATTTAGTACGTTTTCATGACTTTGTTGGGTGAAGTGTTGGCGACTTTATCTAGTTTCAGTAGTCACCACATCCATTGGATTGACTTCTGACACTGGTCCTCATCACAGACCCAACTCTCATCTATTGCTCAAAGAAGTTGCTAGTGTGTAGAATCGGCCACAACTACTAATATTGGGTTGTGGGATTAAATGAGGGTAGAAAAAGGCATCTATGTGAGATTGAATACATATACATACAAATGTTTCAAGCGCAATTTGATAACCATCTTGCAGAAGTGATTGTCAGGCAACATCGAGCCTGGTGATATTGCTGCTGTAAAACTTAGCATGGGGCTCAGTGTCAGCCACTGTTGCACAATATGTAGAGTATTAATTGGTCTGTCCCCAGTCTTTACAACATAAAGCATACTTCGACTGTGACTTCAGCTCAAACATATTTAGATACAAGTTTGTTCTCCCAACATCCAAACAGGATAATCCTGGCAATAAACATAGGTCACTCAAACTGCAGTCAAAAATATAGGTTAAAATGTTCCATAGTTTCCAGAAGCATATACTAGTACATATATTTTACATGTCTACATCACAAAAAATCTTCTTCAAATAGAATACCGAATCTTACCAGCACCCGAGTCGATCAAATCACATTTGACAGAATTATTGTCTAGATTGTATGTTTTTAGAATTGAGTATGTGGCAAATGCAGTCAGCATAACATGGTCAGTCAATCATTCAACACAGAAAGGACCTGACCATTTGAAGTAAGCACATCGACAATGAAGATAATGTGGCAAGACCAGACACACCCTGTTGCACCGATAAAGCATGTCAAGGCTAAGGTGTGTGATACTGTGTTTTCTTACCCACAGCAGGCACTTGTCATTGCTGTTAAGCAAATACAATGAAAGTGGTCAGGATATTGAGAAGTTTGTTCTCGTGTTCGGCGGAATTCATATGTGCATTAGGAGACGGAGGATTCTACTTGTAATGATCTGGTGCCTTGCTTCCTTCCAAATAAGAAAAGCCACTATGCCTAGTGGATACTTGTTCATCTCCGTGATATGTCACTCCAGCAAAAACGTTTAGATGTGATTTGAAATTAGTCGCCAACTGGCTGGATACTAGGCTATGTCTGGTGTCTGGAACAGCAGACCAGAAACTTTTATTTGATAAAAAGACGAAATCATTGCAGTAATGCAGAAAATAGGTAATCTGTCCAAAGATAAAACAGCAGACGTTATCATATTGGATACAAAAAACATTGCAAAACCAACTCTTACTGAAATGGTAGCTGTAGATTGCAGTGAAGCAAACAGCAGTATCTATCATATAAGGGCTAGAAGATCGAGCTGAAAGTATTTTCGATCTTCAATTCAAGAAAACCAATAATTCATTCTTCAAACAAGAGCATGCCAAAAGAACTTCAAAGAAGAAACACCTTAAGGTCGACTATCAGTTATCCTTGCAATTGTTTATCTAATGGCATAACAAAAAGGATTAGTTGCTTCACAATATCCAATATTTACTTGACAATATCCATTACATACTTGACCATACTCATCATATACTTTACAAAAGCCATATTTCACTTGGCAAGATTCATCATGCACTTGGCAGTAATCAACATCTTGACACTACCATCATTTACCTAGCAATACCTATCATGTACTTGGCAATAATCATCATGTGCTTGACAAAAACATTATTTCTTGACAATATTCATCTTACACTTCACAACATCACTGGACAGCGCTACCACCGGTTGCAACGCTCTTCGAATGCGTATGCAAACAGTAGCAGATCAGGAACAAGTTATGCATTACTTTGAAAATGTACAAGCCTGGTGAGGAGAGGAAACCACACTTACATCATGAAGATTGTAGAAGGTAAATTATTTCTAAGCAAAACACTATGACTATGTTGGATGGATTTTTAATCGGCCAATCGGGTAGACTTGATTAGTACCCCTCTAAAAATATAAAAATCCACACTAAGATCATAAAAATTAGACAACTACAAATATATCTAAGCAAAACTTTTTAGGCTACTATTTTGGTGGCCATCTTGGAAAATGACCGCCATCATGGATTTTTTATTGGCCAATCCGGGTAGATTTGATAAGTAGCCCCCTGAAAACATAGTAATACACACTAAGATCATATAAATTGGACAACTACAAATATTTCTATGCAAAACACTTTAGGCGACTATGTTGGCGGCCATCTTGAAAAATGACCACCATCTTGGATTTTTAATTGAGCAATCGAGTAGATTTGATCAGTAGTCTTTTGAAAAAAAAGGAATTCACACTTAAATCATGAAAAATGGACAACTACAAATATTTCCAAGCAAAACACTTCAGGCGACTATTTGGCGGCCATCTTGGAAAATAACCACCATCTTGGATTTTTAAGTGGCCAATCGGGTAGATTCGATAAGTAGCCCTCTGAAACCATAGGGATCCACTCTAAGATCATATAAATTGGACTAATATTTCTAAGTAAAACGTCATCTTCAGGCAACTATTTTTGCGGCCATCTTGGATTTTCTAATGGCCAATCGGGTAGATTTGATCAGTAACCCTTGGCGATCAATTGTGCCAAATTTGATGCTGGTATCATCATTTGCACGATTTTTCTGTTATCTGCTCCGCTACTGGTGCGACTTAAAAAAAAAAATTAACCAACCAATGTACTTAGTCCGTGGGCTACATAGGTGGACCCACCGTGCACCTTAATGATCCTCCGACACCACTTTTTTCTGGTACTTTAAAGTGTCTAGTAATGGATTTAGGATGTTCCTCAGAAATAAATAAAACTTAAATATTTAATAGTTTTCCTAATAGTCCATGAATTTCATAATGATCTTTTTTTTTATCTTCAAATTTTATTCAAACATGTGGACATATATGTCCTTCCGGCAGTGTAACAACTCCTAATGAAGTCCGACGCCTAATGAAGTCCACAGATTGGGGCTCCAGACGAGGAGACTTTTTGATATTACCAAAAAATAAGTCTCAAAATTTTACGACTTCAATTTAGACCAACTAGCAATAGCAACGTACATTCAGGCACATACACCGTGTGCTTTGTCCAACCGTACCATACCCCCGCAAAATGTTTAGGGGGTATTTATACGAATCATCCTGTCCGTCCGTCGGTCCGTCCGTCCGTCCACCCGTTCGACAAAAGATCATGTAAGCTTAAATATGTAGCTTCCATGTCTATGAATGGATTTTGATCAAACTTGGAACCAAAGTTATTGTCCGTCTGTCCGTCCGTTCGTCCGTCTGGATGTTGGGAAAGGGAGGTATTTGTCTCTCCAAAGACCGTTATAGTTTAAGCTCCTTTTGGGGAGGCATAAAAGGTACCAATCGAGAATTATTGATTGATTGATTGATTGATTGATTGATTGATTGGTTTGTTGAATGGGTTTTTTAGATCAAGTCAAGAATATTTACTTATATCGAGACGTCACCAGCTATAGATGGAATATTTGAAGTTTTTACCTTTGAGGTGCGTACAGTGTACAGGGAGGGTCTCCAAAGAGCCATACTTTCTGTGATACATTGTTATCATGTGATGCATTGGTTTATCAGGTCTTTTCCGAAGGACCCCGTGACTTTCATTGCTAAATGCCGAGCTGCACATGTAAATAACATTAGCAACACTCTGCTATTGTTTTGCATTTTACAATATTTTAATCTTGCGTGCATTACCATGCATGTAATAAGGTGCCCAAAATATAATAATATTTATTTATTTATTTATTCTTATTTTTATCTATCTTCTCCGCTAAATTCCTTAATAAGGTTTCTTAGAATCCATCATACGTACATATATATGAAATCAAATGTGATTTTTCCCCCAATCTCCCGTGCTTACTTTATCATGTAATGGATTTCATTAAGCTTCGAGGCAACAACACAGCTAACGATGTCCCATACTATTTCATCCGTTTTAGTCATAGTTTATGTGCAACAGATATATTTATTTTTACCATGAAAAAAAAGTTTTGCAGTGGACTTTATATCAAGTGTTTTAATGAGTTAAAACGCGGAGGATCGTTGATATAGACAATATCTTGTTAGCAGTATTAGATAAAGTAGTAGTATACCTTTCTAAAGCTGAACTTCATTAGGCGTCGAGGTAACATAACGCCTAATGAATTCCCTTATTATATCTCGTTACATGTAAATAGTGGACTTCATTAGGCGTCGGGGTAACATAACGCCTAATAAAGTCCCTTACTATATCTTATCACATAGTGGATTTCATTAGACGTCGAGGTAACATAACGCCTAATGAATACCCTTATTATATCTCGTTACATGTAAATAGTGGACTTCATTAGGCGTCGGGGTAACATAACGCCTAAAAAGTCCCTTACTATATCTTATCACAAAGTGGACTTCATTAGGCGTCGAGGTAACATAACGCCTAATGAATTCCCTTATTAAATCTCGTTACATGTAAATAGTGGACTTCATTAGGCGTCGGGGTAACATAACGCCTAATAAAGTCCCTTACTTTATCTTATCACAAAGTGGACTTCATTAGACGTCGAGGTAACTTAACGCCTAATGAAGTCCCTTACTATATCTTTGTACATAGTGGATTTCATTAGGCGTCGAGGTAACTTAACGCCTAATGAAGTCCCTTACTATATCTTATTACATAGTGGATTTCATTAGGCGTAGAGGTAACTTAACGCCTAATGAAGTCCCTTACTATATCTTATTACAAAATGGATTTCATTAGGCGTCGAGGTAACTTAACGCCTAATTTATAATGAAGTCCCTTACTATATCTTATTACATAGTGGATTTCATTAGGCGTAGAGGTAACTTAACGCCTAATGAAGTCCCTTACTATATCTTATTACATAGTGGATTTCATTAGGCGTAGAGGTAACTTAACGCCTAATGAAGTCCCTTACTATATCTTATTACATAGTGGATTTCATTAGGCGTCGAGGTAGCTTAACGCCTAATGAAGTCCCTTACTATATCTTATTACATAGTGGATTTCATTAGGCGTAGAGATAACTAAGCGCCTAATGAAGTCCCTTACTATATCTTATTACAAAATGGATTTCATTAGGCGTCGAGATAACTTAACGCCTAATGAAGTCCCTTACTATATCTTATTACATAGTGGATTTCATTAGGCGTCGAGGTAGCTTAACGCCTAATGAAGTCCCTTACTACATCTTTGTACATAGTGGATTTCATTAGGCGTCGAGGTAACGTAACGCCTAATGAAACCCCTTACTATATCTTATCGACGCCCAATGAAATCCACTATGTACAAAGATATAGTAAGGGACTTCATTAGGCGTTACGTTACCTCGACGCCTAATGAAATCCTAGTAAGGGACTTCATAAGCGGTTAAGTTACCTCGACGTCTAATGAAATCCACTATGTGATAAGATATAGTAAGGGACTTCATTACGCGTTATGTTACCCCGACGCCTAATGAAGTCCACTATGTACATGTAACGAGATATAATAAGGGAATTCATTAGGCGTTATGTTACCTCGACGCCTAATGAAGATCAGCTTCAGAAAGGTATACTACTACTTTATCTGATACTGCTAACAAGATATTGTCTATATCAACGATCCTCCGCGTTAAACTTATTAAAAAGTTGATATAAAGGCCACTGCAAAACTTTTTTATCATAATAAAAATGAATATATATCTGTTGCACAAAAACTATGATTAAAACGGAGACTTTTAATAAGATGAAATAGTATGGGACATCGTTAGCTGTGTTGTTGCCTCGAAGCTTAACGAAATCCATCAGATGATAAAGTAAGCACGGAAGTTTGAGGGAAAAAAATCACATTTGATTTCATATACATGTGCGTATGATGGATTCTAAGAAACCTTGTTGAGAAATTTAGCGGAGAAGATAGATAAAAATAAGAATAAATAAATAAATAAATAAATAAATAAATAAATATTATTATTTTGGGCACCTTATTACATGCATAGTAATGCACGCAAAATTAAAAATTGTAAAATGCAAAACAATAGCAGGGTGTTGCTAATGTCATTTACATGTAGCAATGAAAGAAACGGGGTCCTTCGGAAAAGACCTGATAAACCAATTAGTCCCAGAGCTCATACAGGTTTATTTGACTTTTATTTGCCAAAAGGTCTGAAACTTGTTTCTGAAAGGCAATTATCAGTATAATATGAAAATGCATTTCTTACAAAATTCGGTCTGGACATTTTTTGTAAATCCCGGATTTTTTAAGAGCACCTGAACGTATTTGTCAAAAACACTTTTTTGGGGTAGGGGAAGGGAATCGTGATTATATAACGCCTAAATACGATAGATACCCATTAAATTTAGTATCATTCTAAAGGTTATTGATAATTCTTTATTATATATATTAAATATTTTTCAATATGATGTCACTAGGTACAGATATGATGTCATAAACTATTTTTTAAAATTAAAAATAGTGAAAAAGGCTATTTCGATCGGATACAAATTTCCCAGGTTTACATTTTGTGTGTGTTGTCATTAATTTTTGTTTTAAAATAATTATATACTACCCTCTGCCAGTGATATT
>CM037866.1:10560852-10593263 GCA_021292105.1 Anadara kagoshimensis
CAGTTACCTACAAATGGGATCCATCACCCAATACCAGTTACCTACAAATGGATCCATCACTCAATACCAGGTACCTTACAAATGGGATCCATCTCCATACCGTTACCTACAAATGGGATCCTCAATACAGTTACCTACAAATGGGATCCATCACTCAATACCAGTTACCTACAAATGGGACCCATCCCAATACCAGTTACCTACAAATGGGATCCATCACCAATACAGTACCTACAAATGGGATCCATCACTCAATACCAGTTACCTACAAATGGGATCCATCACAATACCAGTTACTACAAATGGGATCCATCACTCAATACCAGTTACCTACAAATGGGATCCATCTCTCAATACCAGTACCTACAAATGGATCCATCACCCAATACCAGTTACCTACAAATGGACATCTCTCAATACCAGTACCTACAAATGGGATCCATCACTCATACCAGTTACCTACAAATGGGATCCATCTCTCAAATACCAGTTACCTACAAATGGATCCATCATCAATACCAGTTACCTACAAATGGGATCCATCACCCAATACCATTACCTACAAATGGGATCCATCATCAATACAGTTACCTACAAATGGGATCCATCTCAATACCAGTTACCTACAAATGGGATCCATCTCTCAATACCAGTTACTACCAAATGGGATCATCACTCAATACCAGTTACCTACAAATGGATCCATCTCATACCAGTTACCTACAAAGGGATCCATCTCTCAATACAGTTACCTACAAATGGGATCCCATCTCTCAATACCAGTACCTACAAATGGATCCATCTCTCAATACCAGTTACCTACAAATGGGATCCATCTCTCAATACCAGTACCTACAAATGGGATCCACTCTCAATACCAGTTACCTACAAATGGGAATCCATCTCTCAATACAGTTACCTACAAATGGGATCCATCTCTCAATACCAGTTACCTACAAATGGGATCCATCACCCAATACCAGTTACCTACAAATGGGATCCATCACCCAATACCAGTTACCTACAAATGGGATCCATCTCTCAATACCAGTTACCTACAAATGGGATCCATCACCAATACCAGTTACCTACAAATGGGATCCATCTCTCAATACCAGTTACCTACAAATGGGATCCATCTCTCAATACCATACCTACAAATGGATCCATCTCAATACCAGTTACCTACAAATGGGATCCATCTCTCATACCAGTTACCTACAAATGGGATCCATCTCTCAATACCAGTTTACCTACAAATGGAATCCATCTCCCAATACCAGTTACCTACAAATGGGATCCATCACCCAATACCAGTTACCTACAAATGGGATCCACTCAATACCAGTTACCTACAAAATGGGATCCACTCAATACCAGTTACTACAAATGGATCCTTCACTCAATACCAGTTACCTACAAATGGGATCCATCTCTCATACCAGTTACCTACAAATGGATCCATCTCAATACCAGTTACCTACAAATGGGATCATCTCTCAATACCAGTTACCTACAATAGGATCCCATCTCTCAATACCAGTTACCTACAAATGGAACCATTCCCAATACCAGTTACCTACAAATGGGATCCATCTCTCAATACCAGTTACCTACAAATGGGATCCATCAACTCAATACCAGTTACCTACAAATGGGATCCATCACTCAATACCAGTACCTACAAATGGGATCCATCTCTCAATACCAGTTACCTACAAATGGGATCCATCACCCAATACCAGTTACTACAAATGGGATCCATCTCTCAATACCAGTTACCTACAAAAGGATCCATCTCTCAATACAGTTACCTACAAAGGGATCCATCTCTCAATACCAGTTACCTACAAATGGGATCCATCACTCAATACCAGTTACCTACAAATGGGATCCATCTTCAATACCAGTTACCTACAAATGGAATCCATATCCCAATACCAGTTACCTACAAATGGGATCCATCTCTCAATACCAGTTACCTACAAATGGGATCCATCTCTCAATACCAGTACTACAAATGGATCCATCTCTCAATACCAGTTACCTACCAAATGGGATCATCACTCAATACCAGTTACCTACAAATGGATCCATCACTCAATACCAGTTACCTACAAATGGGCAATCCATCTCTCAATACCAGTACCTACAAATGGAATCATCTCTCAATACCAGTTACTACAAATGGGATCCATCTCTCAATACCAGTTACTACAATGGATCCATCTCCAATACAGTTACCTACAAATGGGATTCCATCTTCAATACCAGTTACTACAAATGGGATCCATCTCCAATACCAGTTACCTACAAATGGGATCCATCCTCAATACCAGTTACCTACAAATGGATCCAGACTCAATACCAGTTACCTACAAAGGGATCCATCCCAATACAGTTACCTACAAAATGGGATCCATCACTCAATACCAGTTACCTACAAATGGGATCCATCCTCTCAATACCAGTTACCTACAAATGGGATCCATCATCAATACCAGTTACCTACAAATGGGATCCATCACCCTAAACCAGTTACCTACAAATGGGATCCATCCTCAATACCAGTTACCTACAAATGGGATCCATCTCTCAATACCAGTTACCTACAAATGGGAATCCATCTCAATACCAGTTACCTACAAAGGATCCCACTCAATACCAGTACCTACAAATGGGGTCCATCACTCCAATAAGTTACCTACAAATGGGATCCATCACTCAATACAGTTACCTACAAATGGATCCATCACCCAATAACAGTTACCTACAAATGGGATCCATCACTCAATACCAGTTACCTACAAATGGGATCCATCACCCAATACCAGTTACCTACAAATGGATCCATCACTCAATACCAGTTACCTACAAATGGGATCCATCACTCAATACCAGTACCTACAAATGGGATCCATCCTCAATACCAGTTACCTACAAATGGGATCCACACTCAATACCAGTTACCTACAAATGGGACCATCACAATACCGTACCTACAAATGGGAGATCTACTCAATACCAGTTACCTAAATGGGATCCATCACTCAATACCAGTTACCTACAAATGGGATCCATCACCCAATACAGTTACCTACAAATGGGATCCATCTCTCAATACCAGTTACCTACAAATGGGATCCATCTCTCAATACCAGTTACCTACAAATGGGATCCATCTCTCAATACCAGTTACCTACAAATGGGATCCATCTCTCAATACCAGTTACCTACAAATGGATCCATCTCTCAATACCAGTTACCTATAAATGGGATCCATCTCCAATACCAGTTACCTACAAAGGGATCCATCTCCAATAACCAGTTACCTACAAATGGGATCCATCCCTCAATACCAGTTACCTACAAATGGGATCCATCTCTCAATACAGTACCTACAAATGGATCCATCACTCAATACCAGTTACCTACAAATGGGATCCATCTTCAATACCAGTTACCTACAAATGGGATCCATCTCTCAATACCAGTTACCTACAAATGGGATCCATCACTCAATACCAGTTACCTACAAATGGGATCATCACTCAATACCAGTTACCTACAAATGGGATCATCTCTCAATACCAGTTACTACAAATGGATCCATCACCAATACCAGTTACCTACAAATGGGACCATCACCAATACCAGTTACCTACAAAGGGATCCATCACCAATACCAGTTACCTACAAATGGGATCCATCACTCAATACAGTTACCTACAAATGGGATCCATCACTCAATACCAGTTACCTACAAATGGGATCCACTTCACTCAATACCAGTTACCTACAAGGGATCCATCACTCTCAATACAGTTACCTACAAATGGATCCATCCTCAATACAGTTACCTACAATGGGATCCATCTCTCAATACCAGTTACCTACAAATAGGATCCATCTCAATACCAGTTACCTACAAATGGGAATCCATCTCCAATACCAGTTACCTACAAATGGGATCCATCTCTCAATACCAGTTACCTACAAATGGGATCCATCACTCAATACCAGTTACCTACAAATGGGATCCATCACTCAAAACCAGTTACCTAAAATGGGATCCATCTCTCAATACAGTTACCTACAAATGGATCCATCCAATACCAGTGACCTACAAATGGGATCCATCTCTCAATACCAGTTACCTACAAATAGGATCCATCTCTCAATACCAGTTACCTACAAATGGGATCCATCTCTCAATACCAGTTACCTACAAATGGGATCCATCCTCAATACCAGTTACCTACAAATGGGACCATCTCTCATACCAGTTACCTACAAATGGGATCCATCTCTCAATACCAGTTACCTACAAATGGAATCCATCTCCCAAACCAGTTACCTACAAATGGGATCCATCTCTCAATACCAGTTACCTACAAATGGGATCCATACTCTCAATACCAGTTACCTACAAAAGGGATCCATTCTCTCAATACCAGTTACCTACAAATGGGATCCATCTCTCAATACCAGTTACCTACAAATGGGATCCATCTCTCAATACCAGTTACCTACAAATGGGATCATCTCAATACCAGTTACCTACAAATGGGATCCATCCTCAATACCAGTTACCTACAAATGGGATCCATACTCAATACCAGTTACCTACAAATGGGATCCATCACCCCAATACCAGTTACCTACAAATGGGATCATCACTCAATACCAGTTACTACAAATGGGATCCATCACCCAATACCAGTTACCTACAAATGGGATCCACACTCAATACCAGTTACCTACAAATGGGATCCATCACTCAATACCAGTTACCTACAAATGGGATCCATCTCTCAATACCAGTACCTACAAATGGGATCCATCTCCAATACCAGTTACTACAAATGGGATCCATCACTCAATACCATTTACCTACAAATGGGATCCATCATCAATACCAGTTACCTACAAATGGGATCCATCACTCAATACCAGTTACCTACAAATGGGATCCATCACTCAATACCAGTTACCTACAAATGGGATCCATCATCTCAATACCAGTTACCTACAAATGGGATCCTTCATCAATACCAGTTACCTACAAATGGGATCCATCTCTCAATACCAGTTACCTACAAATGGGATCCATCATCAATACCAGTTACCTACAAATGGGATCCATCATCCAATACCAGTTACCTACAAATGGGATCCATCACTCAATACCAGTTACCTACAAATGGGATCCATCACCTCAATACCAGTTACCTACAAATGGGATCCATCACTCAATACCAGTTACTACAAATGGGATCCATCATCCAATACCAGTTACCTACAAATGGGATCCTTCATCAATACCAGTTACTACAAATGGGATCCATCACTCAATACCAGTTACCTACAAGGATCCATCACTCAATACCAGTTACCTCAAATGGGATCCATCACTCAATACCAGTTACCTACAAATGGATCCATCACTCAATACCAGTTACCTACAAATGGGATCCATCACCCAATACCAGTTACCTACAAATGGGATCCATCACCCAATACCAGTTACCTACAAATGGGATCCATCACTCAATACCAGTTTACCTACAAATGGGATCCATCACTCAATACCAGTTACCTACAAATG
The DNA here is from genome assembly GCA_021292105.1 of Anadara kagoshimensis. Taxonomy (NCBI): domain Eukaryota; kingdom Metazoa; phylum Mollusca; class Bivalvia; order Arcoida; family Arcidae; genus Anadara; species Anadara kagoshimensis. The sequence goes on from CM037866.1 coordinate 10,566,461, forward strand.
GGATCCATCACTCAATACCAGTTACCTACAAATGGGATCCATCTCTCAATACCAGTTACCTACAAATGGATCCATCTCCCAATACCAGTTACCTACAAATGGGATCCATCTCTCAATACCAGTTACCTACAAATAGGATCCATCTCTCAATACCAGTTACCTACAAATGGGATCCATCTCTCAATACCAGGTTACCTACAAATGGGATCCATCTCCAATACCAGTTACCTACAAATGGATCCATCTCCCAATACCAGTTACCTACAAATGGGATCCATCACTCAATACCAGTTACCTACAAATGGGATCCATCACTCAATACCAGTTACCTACAAATGGGATCCATCACTCAATACCAGTTACACAAATGGGATCCATCACTCCAATAACCAGTTACCTACAAATGGGATCCATCACTCAATACAGTTACTACAAATGGGATTATCTCTCTCAATACCAGTTACCTACAAATGGATCCATCATCAATACCAGTTACCTACAAATGGGATCCATCACTCAATACCAGTTACCTACAAATGGGATCCATCACCAATACCAGTTACCTACAAATGGGATCCACCACTCCAATACCAGTTACCTACAAATGGGATCCATCACTCAATACCAGTTACCTACAAATGGGATCCATCACCCAATACCAGTTACCTACAAATGGGATCCATCACCAATACCAGTTACCTACAAATGGGATCATCACTCAATACCAGTTACCTACAAATGGGATCCATCACCCAATACCAGTTACCTACAAATGGGATCCATCACTCAATACCAGTTACCTACAAATGGGATCCATCACTCAATACAGTTACCTACAAATGGGATCACACTCAATACCAGTTACCTACAAATGGGATCCATCTCTCAATACCAGTTACCTACAAATGGGATCCATCACCCAATACCAGTTACCTACAAATGGGATCCATCACCTCAATACCAGTTACCTACAAATGGGATCCATCACTCAATACCAGTTACCTACAAATGGGATCCATCCCAATACCAGTTACCTACAAATGGGATCCATCACCCAATACCAGTTACTACAAATGGGATCCATCTCTCAATACCAGTTACCTACAAATGGATCCATCTCCAATACAGTACCTACAAATGGGATCCATCTCAATACCAGTTACCTACAAATGGGATCCACACCCAATACCAGTTACCTACAAATGGGATCCATCACTCAATACCAGTTACCTACAAATGGATCCATCTTCAATACCAGTTACCTACAAATGGAATCCATCTCCCAATACCAGTTACCTACAAATGGGATCCATCTCAATACCAGTACCTACAAATGGGATCCATCACTCAATACCAGTTACCTACAAATGGGATCCATCTCTCAAATACAGTACCTACAAATGGGATCCATTAACTCAATACCAGTTACCTACAAATGGGATCCATCTCTCAATACCAGTACCTACAAATGGGATCCATCTCTCAATACCAGTTACTACAAATGGGATCCATCTCTCAATACCAGTTACCTACAATGGGATCCATCTCTCAATACCAGTTACCTACAAATGGGATAATCTCTCAATACCAGTTACCTACAAATGGGATCCATCTCAATACCAGTTACCTACAAATGGAATCCATCTCCCAATACCAGTTACCTACAAATGGGATCCATCTCTCAATACCAGTTACACAAATGGGATCCATGAGTCAATACAGTTACCTACAAATGGGATCCATCTCTCAATACCAGTTACCTACAAATGGGATCCATCTCTCAATACCAGTTACCTACAAATGGGATCTATCTCTCAATACCAGTTACCTACAAATGGGATTCATCACTCAATACCAGTTACCTACAAATGGGATCCATCACCCAATACCAGTTACCTACAAATGGGATCCATCACTCAATACCAGTTACCTACAAATGGGATCCATCACTCAATACCAGTTACCTACAAATGGGATCCATCACTCAATACAGTTACCTACAAATGGGGATCCATCACCCAATACCAGTACCTACAAATGGGATCCATCACTCAATACCAGTTACCTACAAATGGGATCCATCACTCAATACCAGTTACCTACAAATGGGATCCACACCAATACCAGTTACCTACAAATGGGATCCATCCTCAATACCATTTACCTACAAATGGGATCCATCAATCAATACCAGTTACCTACAAATGGGATCCTCCTCAATACAGTTACCTACAAATGGGATCCATCACTCAATACCAGTTACCTACAAAGGGATCCATCACTCAATACAGTTACCTACAAATGGGATCCATCATCCAATACCAGTTACCTACAAATGGGATCATCACTCAATACCAGTTACCTACAAATGGGATCCATCCTCAATACCAGTTACCTACAAAATGGGATCCATCACTCAATACCAGTTACCTACAAATGGATCCATCTCCAATACCAGTTACCTACAAATGGGATCCATCACTCCAATACCAGTTACCTACAAATGGATCCATCTTCAATACCAGTTACCTACAAATGGGATCCATCTCAATACCAGTTACCTACAAATGGGATCATCTCCAAACAGTTACCTACAAATGGGATCCATCACTCAATACCAGTTACCTACAAATGGGATCCATCACTCAATACCAGTTACCTACAAATGGGATCCATCACTCAATACCAGTTACCTACAAATGGATCCATCACTCAATACCAGTTACCTACAAATGGGATCCATCACTCAATACCAGTTACCTACAAATGGGTCCATCACCCAATACCAGTTACCTACAAATGGGATCCATCACCCAATACCAGTTACCTACAAATGGGATCCATACTCAATACCAGTTACCTACAAATGGGATCCATCACTCAATACCAGTTACCTACAAATGGGACCATCATCAATACCAGTTACCTACAAATGGGATCCATCTCTCAATACCAGTTACCTACAAAGGATCCATCTCCCAATACCAGTTACCTACAAATGGGATCCATCTCTCAATACCAGTTACCTACAAATGGGATCCATCTCTCAATACCAGTTACCTACAAATGGGATCCATCTCTCAATACCAGTTACCTACAAATGGGATCCATCTCCAATACCAGTTACCTACAAATGGGAATCCATCTCCCAATACCAGTTACCTACAAATGGGATCCATCTCTCAATACCAGTTACCTACAAATGGGATCCATCACTCTCAATACCAGTTACCTACAAATGGATCCATCACTCAATACCAGTTACCTACAAATGGGATCCATCCCCAATACCAGTTACCTACAAATGGGATCCTTCACTCAATACCAGTTACCTACAAATGGGATCCATCTCTCAATACCAGTTACCTACAAATGGGATCCATCACTCAATACCAGTTACCTACAAATGGGATCCATCTCTCAATACCAGTTACCTAAAATGGGATCCATCACCCAATACAGTTACCTACAAATGGGATCCATCACTCCAATAACCAGTTACCTAAAATGGGATCCATACTCAATACCAGTTACCTACAAATGGGATCCATCACCAATACCAGTTACCTACAAATGGATCCATCACCCAATACCAGTTACCTACAAATGGGATCCATCACAATACCAGTTACCTACAAATGGGATCCATCACCAATACCAGTTACCTACAAATGGGATCCATCACTCAATACCATTACCTACAAATGGGATCCATCACTCAATACCAGTTACCTACAAATGGGATCCATCACTCAATACCAGTACCTACAAATGGGATCCATCACTCAATACCAGTTACCTACAAATGGGATCCATCACCCAATACCAGTTACCTACAAATGGGATCCATCACCCAATACCAGTTCCTACAAATGGGATCCATCTCCAATACCAGTTACCTACAAATGGGATCCATCCCCCAATACAGTTACCTACAAATGGGATCCATCACTCAATACCAGTTACCTACAAATGGGATCCATCTCTCAATACCAGTTACCTACAAATGGAATCCATCTCCCAATACCAGTTACTACAAATGGGATCCATCTCTCAATACCAGTTACCTACAAATAGGATCCATCTCTCAATACAGTTACCTACAAATGGGATCCATCTCTCAATACCAGTTACCTACAAATGGGATCCATCACTCAATACCAGTTATTACAAATGGGATCATCACCAATACCAGTTACCTACAAATGGGATCCATCTCTCAATACCAGTTACCTACAAATGGGATCCATCACTCAATACCAGTACCTACAAATGGGATCCATCACTCAATACCAGTTACCTACAAATGGGATCCATCTCTCAATACCAGTTACCTACAAATGGATCCATCTACCAATACCAGTTACCTACAAATGGGATCCATCTCAATACCAGTTACCTACAAATGGGATCCATCTCTCAATACCAGTTACCTACAAATGGGATCCATCCTCAATACCAGTTACCTACAAATGGGATCCACCTCTCAATACCAGTTACCTACAAATGGATCCATCTCCCAATACCAGTTACCTACAAATGGGATCCATCACCAATACCAGTTACCTACAAATGGGATCCATCACTCAATACCAGTTACCTACAAATGGGATCCATCACTCAATACCAGTTACCTACAAATGGGATCCATCACTCAATACCAGTTACCTACAAATGGGATCCTTCACTCAATACCAGTTACCTACAAATGGGATCATCTCTCAATACCAGTTACCTACAAATGGGATCCATCTCTCAATACCAGTTACCTACAAATGGGATCCATCTCTCAATACCAGTTACCTACAAATAGGATCCATCACTCAATACCAGTTACCTACAAATGGATCCATCTCCCAATACCAGTTACCTACAAATGGGATCATCTCTCAATACCAGTTACCTACAAATGGGATCCATCACTCAATACCAGTACCTACAAATGGGATCCATCACTCAATACCAGTTACCTACAAATGGATCCATCTTCAATACTAGTTACTACAAATGGGATCATCACCCAATACCAGTTACCTACAAATGGGATCCATCTCTCAATACCAGTTACCTACAAATAGGATCCATCTCAATACCAGTACCTACAAATGGGATCCATCTCTCAATACCAGTTACCTACAAATGGGATCCATCTCTCAATACCAGTTACCTACAAATGGGATCCATCACTCAATACCAGTTACTACAAATGGGATCCATTCTCAATACCAGTTACCTACAAATGGAATCCATCTCCAATACCAGTTACTTACAAATGGGATCCATCTCTCAATACCACTTACCTACAAATGGGATCCATATCTCAATACCAGTTACCTACAAATGGGATCCATCACTCAATACCAGTTACCTACAAATAGGATCATCTCTCAATACCAGTTACCTACAAATGGGATCCATCTCTCAATACCAGTTACCTACAAAGGGATCCATCACTCATACCAGTTACCTACAAATGGGATCCATCTCAATACCAGTTACCTACAGAATGGGATCCATCTCTCAATACCAGTTACCTACAAATGGGATCCATCTCTCAATACCAGTTACCTACAATGGGATCCATCATTCAATACCAGTTATCTACAAATGGGATCCATCTCTCAATACCAGTTACCTACAAATGGATCCATCTCCCAATACCAGTTACCTACAAATGGGATCCATCTCTCAATACCAGTTACCTACAAATGGGATCCATCACTCAATACCAGTTACCTACAAATGGGATCCATCTCTCAATACCAGTTACCTACAAAATGGAATCCATCTCCCAATACCAGTTACCTACAAATGGGATCCATCTCTCAATACCAGTTACCTACAAATGGATCCATCTCAATACCAGTTACCTACAAATGGGATCCATCTCTCAATACCAGTTACCTACAAATGGGATCCATCTCTCAATACCAGTTACCTACAAATGGGATCCATCTCTCAATACCAGTTACCTACAAATGGGATCCATCACTCAATACCAGTTACCTACAAATGGGATCCATCACCAATACCAGTTACCTACAAATGGGATCCATCACCAATACCAGTTACCTACAAATGGGATCCATCACTCAATACCAGTTACCTACAAATGGGATCCATCACTCAATACCAGTTACCTACAAATGGGATCCATCACCAATACCAGTTACCTACAAATGGGATCCATCACCAATACCAGTTACCTACAAATGGGATCCATCACCAAATACCAGTTACCTACAAATGGGATCCATCACCAAATACCAGTTACCTACAAATGGGATCCATCACTCAATACCAGTTACCTACAAATGGGATCCATCACCAATACCAGTTACCTACAAATGGGATCCATCACCAATACCAGTTACCTACAAATGGGATCCATCACCAATACCAGTTACCTACAAATGGGATCCATCACCAATACCAGTACCTACAAATGGGATCTCACCAATACCAGTTACCTACAAATGGGATCCATCACTCAATACCAGTTACCTACAAATGGGATCCATCACTCAATACCAGTTACCTACAAATGGGATCCTTCACTCAATACCAGTTACCTACAAATGGGATCCATCACTCAATACCAGTTACCTACAAATGGGATCCATCTCTCAATACCAGTTACCTACAAATGGGATCCATCTCTCAATACCAGTTACCTACAAATGGGATCCATCACCAATACCAGTTACCTACAAATGGGATCCATCACCAATACCAGTTACCTACAAATGGGATCCATCACTCATATACAATACATACGTTACCTACAAGGGATCCATCACCAATACCAGTTACCTACAAATGGGATCCATCACCAATACCAGTTACCTACAAATGGGATCCATCTCTCAATACCAGTTACCTACAAATGGATCCATCTCCAATACCAGTTACCTACAAATGGGATCCATCTCTCAATACCAGTTACCTACAAATGGATCCATCACTCAATACCAGTTACCTACAAATGGGATCCATCTCTCAATACCAGTTACCTACAAATGGGATCCATCACTCAATACCAGTTATCTACAAATGGGATCCATCTCTCAATACCAGTTACCTACAAATGGGATCCATCTCTCAATACCAGTTACCTACAAATGGGATCCATCACTCAATACCAGTTACCTACAAATGGGATCCATCACTCAATACCAGTTACCTACAAATGGGATCCATCTCTCAATACCAGTTACCTACAAATGGAATCCATCTCCCAATACCAGTTACCTACAAATGGGATCCATCTCTCAATACCAGTTACCTACAAATAGGATCCATCTCTCAATACCAGTTACCTACAAATGGGATCCATCTCTCAATACCAGTTACCTACAAATGGAATCCATCTCCCAATACCAGTTACCTACAAATGGGATCCATCTCTCAATACCAGTTACCTACAAATGGGATCCATGACTCAATACCAGTTACCTACAAATGGGATCCATCTCTCAATACCAGTTACCTACAAATGGGATCCATCTCTCAATACCAGTTACCTACAAATGGGATCCATCTCTCAATACCAGTTACCTACAAATGGGATCCATCACTCAATACCAGTTACCTACAAATGGGATCCATCTCTCAATACCAGTTACCTACAAATGGGATCCATCACTCAATACCAGTTACCTACAAATGGGATCCATCTCCAATACCAGTTACCTACAAATGGGATCCATCTCTCAATACCAGTTACCTACAAATGGGATCCATCACCCAATACCAGTTACCTACAAATGGGATCCATCACCCAATACCAGTTACCTACAAATGGGATCCATCACTCAATACCAGTTACCTACAAATGGGATCCATCACCCAATACCAGTTACCTACAAATGGGATCCATCACTCAATACCAGTTACCTACAAATGGGATCCATCACTCCAATACCAGTTACCTACAAATGGGATCCATCTCAATACCAGTTACCTACAAATGGGATCCATCACTCAATACCAGTTACCTACAAATGGGATCCATCACTCAATACCAGTTACCTACAAATGGATCCATCTCCCAATACCAGTTACCTACAAATGGGATCCATCTCTCAATACCAGTTACCTACAAATGGATCCATCTCCCAATACCAGTTACCTACAAATGGGATCCATCTCTCAATACCAGTTACCTACAAATGGGATCCATCTCTCAATACCAGTTACCTACAAATGGGATCCATCTCCAATACCAGTTTACCTACAAATGGGATCCATCTCTCAATACCAGTTACCTACAAATGGGATCCATCTCTCAATACCAGTTACCTACAAATGGGATCCATCACCAATACCATTTACCTACAAATGGGATCCATCACTCAATACCAGTTACCTACAAATGGGATCCATCACTCAATACCAGTTACCTACAAATGGGATCCATCACCAATACCAGTTACCTACAAATGGGATCCATCACTCAATACCAGTTACCTACAAATGGGATCCATCACTCAATACCAGTTACCTACAAATGGGATCCATCACCAATACCAGTTACCTACAAATGGGATCCATCACTCAATACCAGTTACCTACAAATGGGATCCATCTCCAATACCAGTTACCTACAAATGGGATCCACCACTCAATACCAGTTACCTAAATGGGATCCTTCACTCAATACCAGTTACCTACAAATGGGATCCATCACCAATACCAGTTACCTACAAATGGGATCCATCTCTCAATACCAGTTACCTACAAATGGGATCCATCACTCAATACCATTTACCTACAAATGGGATCCATCTCTCAATACCAGTTACCTACAAATGGGATCCATCACTCAATACCATTTACCTACAAATGGGATCCATCTCTCAATACCAGTTACCTACAAATGGGATCCATCACTCAATACCATTTACCTACAAATGGGATCCATCACTCAATACCAGTTACCTACAAATGGGATCCATCTCTCAATACCAGTTACCTACAAATGGGATCCATCACTCAATACCATTTACCTACAAATGGGATCCATCTCTTAATACCAGTTACCTACAAATGGGATCCATCACTCAATACCATTTACCTACAAATGGGATCCATCTCTCAATACCAGTTACCTACAAATGGGATCCATCACCCAATACCAGTTACCTACAAATGGGATCCATCACCCAATACCAGTTACCTACAAATGGGATCCATCACTCAATACCAGTTACCTACAAATGGGATCCATCACTCAATACCAGTTACCTACAAATGGGATCCATCACTCAATACCAGTTACCTACAAATGGGATCCATCACTCAATACCAGTTACCTACAAATGGGATCCATCACCCAATACCAGTTACCTACAAATGGGATCCATCACTCAATACCAGTTACCTACAAATGGGATCCATCACTCAATACCAGTTACCTACAAATGGGATCCATCTCCCAATACCAGTTACCTACAAATGGGATCCATCACTCAATACCAGTTACCTACAAATGGGATCCATCACTCAATACCAGTTACCTACAAATGGGATCCATCACCCAATACCAGTTACCTACAAATGGGATCCATCACTCAATACCAGTTACCTACAAATGGGATCCATCTCCCAATACCAGTTACCTACAAATGGGATCCATCACTCAATACCAGTTACCTACAAATGGGATCCATCACCCAATACCAGTTACCTACAAATGGGATCCATCACTCAATACCAGTTACCTACAAATGGGATCCATCACTCAATACCAGTTACCTACAAATGGGATCCATCACTCAATACCAGTTACCTACAAATGGGATCCATCACCCAATACCAGTTACCTACAAATGGGATCCATCACTCAATACCAGTTACCTACAAATGGGATCCATCACTCAATACCAGTTACCTACAAATGGGATCCATCACTCAATACCAGTTACCTACAAATGGGATCCATCACTCAATACCAGTTACCTACAAATGGGATCCATCACTCAATACCAGTTACCTACAAATGGGATCCATCACTCAATACCAGTTACCTACAAATGGGATCCATCACTCAATACCAGTTACCTACAAATGGAATCCATCTCCCAATACCAGTTACCTACAAATGGGATCCATCTCTCAATACCAGTTATCTACAAATGGGATCCATCACCCAATACCAGTTACCTACAAATGGGATCCATCACTCAATACAAGTTACCTACAAATGGGATCCATCACTCAATACCAGTTACCTACAAATGGGATCCATCTCTCAATACCAGTTATCTACAAATGGGATCCATCACCCAATACCAGTTATCTACAAATGGGATCCATCACTCAATACCAGTTACCTACAAATGGGATCCATCACCCAATACCAGTTATCTACAAATGGGATCCATCACTCAATACCAGTTACCTACAAATGGGATCCATCACTCAATACCAGTTACCTACAAATGGGATCCATCACTCAATACCAGTTACCTACAAATGGGATCCTTCACTCAATACCAGTTACCTACAAATGGAATCCATCTCCCAATACCAGTTACCTACAAATGGGATCCATCTCTCAATACCAGTTACCTACAAATGGAATCCATCTCCCAATACCAGTTACCTACAAATGGGATCCATCTCTCAATACCAGTTACCTACAAATGGGATCCATCTCTCAATACCAGTTACCTACAAATGGAATCCATCTCCCAATACCAGTTACCTACAAATGGGATCCTTCACTCAATACCAGTTACCTACAAATGGGATCCATCACCCAATACCAGTTACCTACAAATGGGATCCATCACTCAATACCAGTTACCTACAAATGGGATCCATCACTCAATACCAGTTATCTACAAATGGGATCCATCACCCAATACCAGTTACCTACAAATGGGATCCATCACTCAATACCAGTTACCTACAAATGGGATCCATCTCTCAATACCAGTTACCTACAAATGGGATCCATCACTCAATACCATTTACCTACAAATGGGATCCATCTCTCAATACCAGTTACCTACAAATGGGATCCATCACTCAATACCATTTACCTACAAATGGGATCCATCTCTCAATACCAGTTACCTACAAATGGGATCCATCACTCAATACCATTTACCTACAAATGGGATCCATCACTCAATACCAGTTACCTACAAATGGGATCCATCTCTCAATACCAGTTACCTACAAATGGGATCCATCACTCAATACCATTTACCTACAAATGGGATCCATCTCTCAATACCAGTTACCTACAAATGGGATCCATCACTCAATACCATTTACCTACAAATGGGATCCATCTCTCAATACCAGTTACCTACAAATGGGATCCATCACCCAATACCAGTTACCTACAAATGGGATCCATCACCCAATACCAGTTACCTACAAATGGGATCCATCACTCAATACCAGTTACCTACAAATGGGATCCATCACTCAATACCAGTTACCTACAAATGGGATCCATCACTCAATACCAGTTACCTACAAATGGGATCCATCACTCAATACCAGTTACCTACAAATGGGATCCATCACCCAATACCAGTTACCTACAAATGGGATCCATCACTCAATACCAGTTACCTACAAATGGGATCCATCACTCAATACCAGTTACCTACAAATGGGATCCATCTCCCAATACCAGTTACCTACAAATGGGATCCATCACCCAATACCAGTTACCTACAAATGGGATCCATCACTCAATACCAGTTACCTACAAATGGGATCCATCACTCAATACCAGTTACCTACAAATGGGATCCATCACCCAATACCAGTTACCTACAAATGGGATCCATCACTCAATACCAGTTACCTACAAATGGGATCCATCACTCAATACCAGTTACCTACAAATGGGATCCATCACTCAATACCAGTTACCTACAAATGGGATCCATCACTCAATACCAGTTACCTACAAATGGGATCCATCACTCAATACCAGTTACCTACAAATGGAATCCATCTCCCAATACCAGTTACCTACAAATGGGATCCATCTCTCAATACCAGTTATCTACAAATGGGATCCATCACCAATACCAGTTACCTACAAATGGGATCCATCACTCAATACAAGTTACCTACAAATGGGATCCATCACTCAATACCAGTTACCTACAAATGGGATCCATCTCTCAATACCAGTTATCTACAAATGGGATCCATCACCCAATACCAGTTATCTACAAATGGGATCCATCACTCAATACCAGTTACCTACAAATGGGATCCATCACCCAATACCAGTTATCTACAAATGGGATCCATCACTCAATACCAGTTACCTACAAATGGGATCCATCACTCAATACCAGTTACCTACAAATGGGATCCATCACTCAATACCAGTTACCTACAAATGGGATCCTTCACTCAATACCAGTTACCTACAAATGGAATCCTCCCAATACCAGTTACCTACAAATGGGATCCATCTCTCAATACCAGTTACCTACAAATGGAATCCATCTCCCAATACCAGTTACCTACAAATGGGATCCATCTCTCAATACCAGTTACCTACAAATGGGATCCATCTCTCAATACCAGTTACCTACAAATGGAATCCATCTCCCAATACCAGTTACCTACAAATGGGATCCTTCACTCAATACCAGTTACCTACAAATGGGATCCATCACCCAATACCAGTTACCTACAAATGGGATCCATCACTCAATACCAGTTACCTACAAATGGGATCCATCACTCAATACCAGTTATCTACAAATGGGATCCATCACCCAATACCAGTTACCTACAAATGGGATCCATCACTCAATACAAGTTACCTACAAATGGGATCCATCACTCAATACCAGTTACCTACAAATGGGATCCCAAGGCATATTGGCAGCTTCTTAAATCATTGAACTCTAAAGATCAGCATGAAAAATGTCATATTGATGCTTCATCAGAAGGCTTAATTCAACATTTTAGCTCACAGGGTCTAATAAAAAATTATGATAAAAACTTTGAAGATGAAATAAATAAAAAATTGTCAGACTGTAAATCTTCTCTAATCTACAATGAAATTATTGATAAACCAATCATAATATCTGAAATAAAGAAATGTATAAAAAACCTAAAATCTGGGAAAAGCACAAGGCCTGACTTCATACCAAATGAAATAATTAAGCACATACAGTAGTAGTAGTGTTACCTGTAAAATATTATCAACACTTTTTAATTTAATATTAAATACTGGACATTACCCATCTTTTTGGAGAAATTTCTTTATCATATTTATTCATAAATCCGGAAAGCATGAAGATCTTGGAAATTATAGGGGTATCTCTTTGCAAAACTGTATAGCTAAACTCTTCAGTTCTGTATTAAATAACAGGTTAAGTTTGTTTTATTCTGATAAAATGACTAAATACCAGTTTGGATTTAGAAACAATCACAGAACTTCAGACAGTCTTTTCGTTCTTAAAAACTTAGTAACAAAGTATAGCAAACAAAAGAGAGTAAAGTATATGCTTGTTTTGTGGATTTACGTAAAGCTTTCGACTCAGTTTGGCATAATGGACTGCTATTCAAATTAATGTCTATTAAAATTGGGAAGAAACTGTTTAACATATTAGATAGTATGTATTCCTCAAACCTTGCACCTATCAAAATTGATAATAAAATAACAGATTTTTTTCCTATACATAGAGTAGTTAAGCAAGGTGATTCTTTAAGTCCAACACTATTTAATTGTTTTATTAATGACTTGCATGAGATATTCGACACTAGTTGTGGACCATCCCTTTTAGATCAATCCAATGTTAATAGTCTAAGCTTTGCAGACGATTTAGTTATTTTATCTGAAACACAAGTAGGTCTACAAAACTGTTTACACAAGTTAAAAGAATATTGTTATAAATGGCGACTATCTGTTAATTCACAGAAAACAAAAGTTCTAACTTTTCAATCAAGATTTAAAGATACAACTCCTCTAATATATGATGGATATTGTTTATCAGAAGTAAAACAATATAACTTTTAGGCAATATTATTGATTTTAAAGGTGATCTTAAGAATACAGCAATAGAATTATCCAAGAAAGGTCTCAAAGCTTTGCATGCAAGGAAAAAATATTTAAATAATTTTGAATATGTCCCAATATCTCTCTCTCTCTTGTAATCTATTTGATAAATTTTGATAAATTAATAGGGCCCGTTTTATTGTACAATTCCGAAATTTGGTTCATGGATAGCTTTCAGTCAGTATATAATTCTTCTGTAAGAGCAGTTAAAAACAATTCGGTAGTTGACTACCTATCAATGACAGAAAAAATCCATTTGGAAAGATTCATTTAAAATTCTGTAAATACATTCTTGGTATAAAAAAGACATCCAGTAACATTGCTTCTAGATCTGAATTGGAAAGGCTACCACTTGAACAGTATATTAAAACTCAAGCATTAATGTATTTCTATCTCTTGCACTCTGATGATTTAAATCCTCTTGTTAAAGAATGTTTAAACTTAAATAAAATGTTGCATGAAAAATCTGTATATACATGGTTTACTTTTATTCCAAAATTCAGGATGAACTGACACTATCTGATGAAAAATCAGTTGATAATAATTATTTCGATTTCAAGAAGTCAAAACATTCCCTAAAACAAAAAAAGATAGCTAACTTAAATATTGACACATCTAAACTAAGTCTTTACGGCAAACTAAAAACTAATCTCAATTTAGAAAGTTATCTTACGATTAATTACTTTCATTGTCGTCAGCTATTTACAAAATTTCGTCTAAGTGATCATTCTTTAGCAATTGAAGTTGGAACCTAGAGATAGTAGACTCTGTATGACATGCAACACTATTGAGGATGAACTGCACTTCTTTCTATCATGCCAAATTAATGCAGAACTGAGAGACCATCTCTTTAAACATATAAGTAACTCTTTCCATGAATTCGATATAAAACCAATTTAGAGAAAATACAGTATCTTCTTAATCCTAAATTTGAACACATGTCTATTATCGGTTCCTTTATAAAAGTCACTCTGACTGCGAGAGGGGTCCACACTGAGTAATGGTTCTTAATCTATGGCACAAGTATCAAACTAACTTGTATTTGATTGTCATATGTCTTGTATTGTTATGATTCTTCTATGTAATCATTTGATTGTCATATGTTTTGTATTGTTATGAGTTTTCTCTGTAATCAGCTCGACCTTGGTTTTTTGCTGTAAATGCTGAATAAATAAATTGTGATATACATTGTGATTAATATGCAATTTATTTAACTCGTTCAATAAATAAATACATGTATGCCACTCACCAAGACTCGTCTAAGATTTTCTATATATTGCATGGTATTTAATAAACAAAAGAAAGAAAGAAAAACAGTATTTTCTTAACAAAGCATGGTTGTTCATCAAATTTGTACGGTTATGGTCAAGGGGGAGATAATTCAAAATAAAAGGTGTACAGTTGCGGTCAAGGGGGAGATAATTCAAAATCAATGTTGCACGTTAATGGTCAAGGGGGAGATAATTAAAAATTAAATTTGCACGTTTATGGTCAAGGGGGAGATAATTCAAAATCAAAGTCGAGGGGGATATAAATAATACAAGCATAAACGTGGGTAAGATCTATAAAGAATAGATCCAATCATTTCTTACCTAGGACTTGCCTTGAATTTCAATACTTTTGACAATCTCTTTTGGAACTACCGATGAATATTTTTGTCAAAACTAAATACAGATTGTATAAGCATTAAACTTGTCTTCAAAATGGCATATCAAATTCCTAAATATCTTAAGAATTCGCAAATTATAAAGATTTCAAAATTTTCAAATTAAATTCATATAAAATCTTAGTAAGGAATGATCATGAAACTGGCGTCAGACAATCTGAGCAATATTAGTTACCTACTTTCCGAGTTTTAATTTCGTACGGAAGCACTTTTAGGACATGCAAAAAAAAAATAAAATAAAAAAAATAAAAAAATAAGTTGCTAATCTGCCTGGGCGGATTACTTATTCCGCCCGGGCGAAATACCAATCTGCCCGGGCGGAATAGCAATCCGCCCGGGCAGAATAAGTAATCCGCCCGGGCGGAATAGTAATATCCCCGGACAGAATAGCAAACCGCCCGGGCGGAACAAAAGCACATATTAATATGCCATAGATAATTAGTTTTATGTACCCCCGACATTACTAGTTTATATCTTGCTGTTCTACATGGAGAAAGGGCCTTTGTTGCAGAGTGGTCTAACGCGTGTGCTTACGAATCACAGTGCCTCTCACCGCCTGAAACTCGCGATCGAATCTCATTCGGGACAGATCCCGTAATGTGAAGTGTGCCAGTTCGTTTGCCTTGGTTTTTTCCGGGCACTCGGGATTCCTTTACGATCCATGAACTGACCGCCCCGATTTAAGTGAAACATTCTTGACTGGGGCGTACTAACAACATGAACAAGATACAATCGCTAGATGGATGGGTTGAAGAACAAAGTTATGAAACCAATTGTCTGTAATAGCCAAAAACAAACATACTAATCCATGTCAAAATTCAATTCAGAAGCAAAGCAAAAATTTGAAACTGACAAGTTAGGTTAGACATGTGAGCTTTCACCAGGGAAGTGAGACCGGGTGCTCGGGAAGGGTAAGCACCGCCTGTTTAGCTAGCTACACCTGCCACGTGTGTAATCAAAACTGAGTGAAAGGAACTTCGAACTACAGGAAGTCAAATATATCCAGGGCAATCCAGGACACAGAGACATCAAACTTATCAACAATACTGTGATGACATCTAGAAAACTTTTCGATGGCTTTGATAAGCCTAGATTTGCAAAATCCCCGTGTCAGCAGTTTATTGGTAAGCAGCTTGCTTCGTTGTATAAAGCTTCTGTAGTTGTAACAAGCTCTACCATAGCTTATTAATTGTTAAACAAATACTCCACAAGTAGGAGAAGCAAGTAAAAAAGGAAATTGATAATAGAAAATAGATTTCATCGTGTTAAATAACTTCAAATGATTATGTAGCATTTCTTAGGTGTAATAATTGAGAATAATTTAAATATGAAGCTGAACGTTAACAATCAGTCGTATATTTTATTTCAATCTATATTAATACAACCTCTAAATTTAAGATTATTAAGAGATAGAACGTCATCTGTATTTGTGGAATTACTGATTTGGTGACAATTTTACAAGCATTTGCATCAAAAAGGGCTTCTGAGGCTTTTGGACACGTTACCCGACTTCTGGAACCGCGTTGGACTCAAAGTTGATCATCCATCAATATTAACCAAAGGCGACGTACCAATTGCAACACATTACACAGCGCACCATGTGGTTTGTCACAAAACTCAACAAATACATATACATACTCTCCACAAGTCCTAGACATTTAATCTTCACAAGTCGGAGACACGAATCTCTACAAGTCCAAGACATGTAAACTCCAAAAGTCATACTCTCCATAAATCCAAGATAGATACTCTCCACAAATCCAAAAGAGATACTTCCCACAAACCCAAGACAGGAAACAAAGCACCATATCCCAGCTAAATGCAGTGTTTATATCTATTGAATACTTCTCCAAAGACACTAAGTTTGGACTTCCTATAGGCCAAATCAATCTGGAAAAGGAACTCAGATTTAACGTGCATTTGGTTTTTTTCTGTATGATGAACATGAAGGTCTGTGAAACTCAGTATTTGTCTCAAGAAGTGATATTGACTATTTGTTATTTATATATATTGTAACTGATCTCACATCCGATTTTCTTGCTGTAACGTAACGTCAAATGTATGCTGGCTTTATTCTCAACGAAATGTTGACAACTGCTATTATTTAATTAAAGAGTATTAGGGGACGTATTTTGGGACCGCACATTTGACGCTTTGGAAGTCTGGTCAGTTTATAAAAGCCTTTACTGTTTACAAGATCGCAAAATACTCTATAAATTTCAATACGACGGGTACAAATCAATGATTCTTTTACTTACATGAGCCGAGTCGTAACTGAAAATTTCTGTTTTGGTTCTGTCCTTGCTTAATATATCATTTTATGCGACAAAATATAACCTGGGTGGGTGTTTACAATGGTAATCTTTTTTACAAAATGGCGGGGTTCTCTATGTTACGTAGTCATGACGAAAGAGTCGACTATTTACGTAGGTTAGTGCAGCTCAAGAACGAATTGAATTTTGCGTAACTGGGATGACCAAAATCGATTTAATAAAGTAATAAAGTGAACTACCTTTCTGGATTTTCAAACTTTTGAAAAAAATTGACTTAAATTCAAACTTTTAAACTTAACCCGACCTTTGAACTACCCTTCATTGTACCCCTCGAGAACCTACGTAAATAATAAATTCTTCCGTCATCATTACGTCACACGAAAGACTCCGCCATTTTGTTAAAATTTTTACCATTGTAAACACCATCCAAAACACGTTTTGGTGCATTAAAGAAGTTATAATGCATGGATTAGATCGAAAAAAAGGATTATCAGCAACGACTCGGCACATGAAAGTAAATGATTAATTGATTGTTAACCGTGCCATTCAAATCTTTGAAATATTGGCGTTATTCCTTTCTCTCCAGCAGAGTAAACGGACAGTAGCCATATAACTTAGCTGGTCTTTGGCGTCTATTATAAAAAGAAAGAGTTCAACTCCTTATCATTTAGACCCTTTTTTGTTTTCTATAGTTCTGTCTATTGCAACGTTCTTACAATTTGTGTGAGCTACTCGGTCACTTATTGAGGCCCTTTTTGCCAAATATGTAGGGCAATTTCACATTTACTCACATAAAATAATGTCCCCGTATTCAAGGAAAAAGACTTACGGACTTCCATTTTATTTATATTGTCATATATTGTCCTCATAGAGAGAGAGAGAGAGAGAGAGAGAGAGAGAGAGAGAGGATAAAACAAAGCATTGTCATCAGGCAGTTGTATTTATAATCTATACTGCGGCTAGTAATGATATAAGTGAAATGATTTTGTGGGGACACAGCTATATGAAGGAGTGGAGTGTTGGCGTTTTACGCTGAAGTCTAGAATCTTAATTCGAGGCAGTCAGTTCAGAGATAGTGGAGGAACACAGAGTGCCCAGAGAAAACCACCGATTTTCGGCATGCGAACTGACAAACTTTCTCACATAACAATCTGTCCCGAATGAGATTGGATCGCGAGTTTGACTTGTAAGCACACGCGTTAGACCACTCTGCAACAAAGGCCCCTTCTCCATGTAGAACAGCACGATATAAACTACTAATGTCGGGGGGTATATAAAACTAATTCTCTATGGCATATTAATATATGTTTTATTACGCCCGGGCAGATTGCTATTCCGCAATTATTATTCCGCCCGGGCGGATTACGTATTCTACCCGGGCGGATTACTTATTCTGCCCGGGCGGATTGCTATTCTGCCCAGGCAGATTAATAACTTATTATTAAGGCGCCCAAACAAAGTTTGGCGACTTATTGTTTTTGCACCGTTTCTTATTATTATTATATTATTATTATTATTATTATTATTATTGTTATTATTCTTCCTCTTCTTCTTCTTCTTCCGGCCATGAACTTGTCCAACCAATTTCTCAAAGACGGTTGGTCCAATCTTAACCAAACTTCACATGAAGGTTGATCCCCATCTCCTTCCCTGGAGGCTGAGGTAAAATGCCCATGGGGTCATTAGGGGAGGGGCAGGAGGGTGGGGTCTTAAAAACAATAATGCTCAATTTTGCTATTTATACTATATTTTGTACTATAAAACCATATATATTCATGATCAGTGTCTCAAGATGTACAAGTCTGTATCACAAGATTTTCCCGAGGGTATCGCGGAGGGTGGGGATGGGCGTGGCAGTGTGCTAACTTTTGAACGGTTGAGATCCCCACCCATAAACTATATATTTTCTGGTTCTACATGAAAAGTTGAATAGAGTGATACTAAAGAAAGTCTCATGGAGTCATTCCTGATGGAGGGGATGGGCGGGGCTTGGTGCTAACTTTTAAATGGTTGATATCCCCATCCTGAAACTATATATTTTCCGGTTCGGCTTTTAAAGTTGAATAGAATGATACTGCAGAAATACAAATGACGTTATTCTAGAGGAGGGTGGGGACAGGTGGGGCTGGGTACTAACTTTTGATCAGTTGAGATCCCCACCCCTAACATATATATTTTCTTATTAATTTTCATTGTCAAGGATACTTAAGTAATCACTGATCCATGTCCAAAAGCTCCCAAGCTAATTTTTTTATAAGCAACACTAATGGTCAGTTATCCCTGGGGCATGATTTATTATTCAATTTTTGATAGAGTAGCTGCATTTAGTCATCAATATGACATTACATAGGTAAATGCTTGGATTAATTTAAAATCAACACATCATTAGCTCATCAAAACAACAGGTTGTGAGATTGGGTATAGGTGATGTCAATCAACTTTGCCTATTGTTTAAATTTCAACCAATTGGATTCATGTACTACTTCTATATAAAATTAAATCTTAAAATGAAATGAATATTACAAGTTTAAAATTTCTTATAATGCATACTGGGATTGAAATAAGTCTTACTATTCGATTAACATATTTTTAAGTTTTGAAACCCGGTATTTGATAGAAAAAAGGGTTAACGAAGTACATGTTTACAATAATGTAATACCATGAATGATACATTTTGTAAATTATGCTAAGTGATCATATTTTTGTTTTCACTTTTACAATGGCAAAAAGTAATTGGATTTTTCTGCCGCCGTTTTTCCATTGTATGTAGAACTTATTTAAAGGTTTAAAATTTTCAAAATGGCAGCCGTGGCCATTGATATTGAAAAAAGCGACAAAAGTACAAGTCCTCCTAATATGAGTTCTGAATACAGGGTTTGATTTTTATTCGTTTGGGCGCCTTATTTGTAATGATGCATCCATCATTACATTAATACTCGTTATTATTTGTTTTTTTTTTTTGCATGTCCTAAAAGCCCTTCCGTAATTTCGAATAAGTTTAATTTAAAAGAACACGGGGGTTTTATAGAAAGCTTATAACATTTTCCTAACACATAATTATAATTTGTACTGAGGGTCGAACATTTAACAGTAATAATTACTGGGCTAGTTACAAAGTCCCATAATAATTATATAAAACCCGAGTTGCATATAAAATTCATAATGTTATTGAAATACAAAGAAATAACTTCGCCCTAGATTCAAAATAAGAAACACCCAATAGCTTGAATGGTCAAGCCATTCAAACAAAGCGTCCCGGAAACACAGAGCAAGTTATCATTACATGAGGTACGAAGGAACAACTTACTGTCTTGAGAGAACAATGGGTCTAAGCCGGTAAAGGACAAAAATGTACTTCCGGGTCTAGGAAGGTTAACTACGAATCCAAAATATGTATCAATTCGTGGCGATTTGTTGGATTCTTGGTCTGTTTGGAATAGTAGTAGCATAAGTGGAAGACGAAAAACACTTTACTCTACAATACGAATTATACACAGACATCAGGACACAAGAACACGCGCGCGTTGTTGGTCCTTATATAAACATGTTATCACACACACACACACACACACACACACACACACACACCAGACAATACCACTAACAGTTCTTATATATTTTGATGGTCTAAGGGAGAGAATTCACTCATTCAAAGATTAATAGATAATCTCCCCTACACCAAGCCAGATTAAAAAAATTAAGTCGAAAAATTGAAGGCTAGGCATACACTGTCATTAAAATAAATAAATGAATTGTTTCTGTTGTGGAGGTATACTATGGTATACATCAATCATAGATGTTTTTGTATCATTAAACTTCAAAATTAATAAATTAATTATAAAAACCCTGTCTGCGAATGAATCAACCACTGCTGTTGTATAAATATTGTATTTGAATGAAGGTCAAACTTTCAAAGGTTAAAGTCATAGATGCAAACGAATACTGACATGGTTAATTATCGCAAAAAACTATAAACTTTTTGTATGGGCAAGTATATTGGAATATTGTAGGCATTGACCTAACGATCATTTTGATATATGGATATATTTACAATATGACTGTACCTGTCTTCGATGAAACATTCAGAAGCAATTGTATTTCAATTCCCAATGAAAGACAATGGGGGTCATGACCCTTGATGTGTATCAATTTTCCCGCAATATTACGTCATGTTCTACACAGGGGGTCGCGTGGTCATGTGAGATACGCCGATCTCGCATGGCTAAAAACTCTATATCACACGCGCAGATATGGAAAAATAGCGCTAAGGTACAAAATATTTATTGTTAATATAAGAATGACATTTCTGCTCGTGGTATTTCAAGGGGTAATGAAAGATAGTGTGGCGCGTGCCAAATTCAATAAGCCCTTCATCGAATTTGGCACGCGCCACACTTTTTTTCTTGTTTAGATTATAACATCAAATAGTAAATGCCAATACAAACTATACTAGCAGCAACATCAGCGAAAAAGAACACAATAACAAATACAAACACATCTAATGTATACAATAGATAAGTAAGTTAGAGTTTTAATACAGCGGTTACACACTCACTGTACATGTGTTGACCCACTCAGGAGGACGCCTTTTGTATGAAACGGAATGATAAGTCATAGTAAGCGGTGTTTGTTTCACTGTCACTGTTAGCAAGTACATCTGGTAAAACGCCGATAAATCTGTAATAAAGTTGTTCATCACTGCAATTTTGAAGTTCAATATTTAAGGATAGATCAAGTTTGTCTATAATAGCTTCCTACAACATTTCTCAGTTTTCCAGGTGGTATAATCCATAATTTTGCAATAAATTTAACAAGGTTCAGTTGGGAATTAATTACTGTGTATTTCCAAATCGAAGCTACGTTTATAGATGAGTGTAAAGTTCTAAAAGTTTGAAAGTCACTGTTTTGTGTTCTAAGGTTAAACGGATGATCTTCATATGTCGCAATTGCACTGTCAATCACTGTTTTCCATTCTTCTCTGTCCGACAGTGAATGACCAATAACCCAATTTGATCAGTTTTTCTTTTTTATAACGTTTTAAATACTCCTTGTCAAGAATAGTTAACCTGCATTGAGACGTCACCAGCTACAGGTGAAGGCATTGAGACGTCACCAGCTACAGGTGAAGGCACGTTATTGCCTCAGCACGGGACCTGGGTATTTAAAGGCCTGTGACTTTCATTTCTGTTGAATTACGGGGTGCTGGTAGAGTGCTCACTCTGTTAGTGGAAGGTCACCGGGTCTGACCCAAGACTTGAAAGTGGGTAGTAATTGATCTTTTACCAAGCACTCGGCATTATGAAATGAAAGTCGTGGTTCTTTCGGATTGGAACTTGAAATAAACGAGGTTCCGTGTCACTTTGGAGTGAAACGATACCAAAGTGACACGACAAAAAACCCTGCTGTATAATACCATCAGCGTAACACAAAGGCAAAAATATCAGCACCTTCGCCTATAGCTGGCGTCTTGATATAAGGGAAACATTCTTGACCGAGACCGTGCATCAAACAGCAGTACTCAACTCTTGGCAAAAGTAAAGTCATTACTCTACAGTCAGACCCGTCCCTGGATCGGAAAATAAATAAATGAATAAATAAATTAATTAATTAATTTAAAAAGAACACCGAGAATTAATTCACCCAACATGTTATTTTTTATTTTTTAAAGGTTTGGTGTAGGGGAGAGTATCTATTAATCTTTAAATAGTGAATTCGATCCCTTAGACCATAAATGTGAATGGTGGTTCTGTTCTCTTTCAAAAATTGAATCCTATGCTGCACACTTCTGAAACAACCACGCTATTTTTTGTAGCTTTTTACAAAACCAGTACCTGACTTTCAACGCAAATTTTCGGGCATTTAGACTAAAAGTTGAAAATACCAACTTTCAAGTGTATAGTTAGTATCCATATATATATATGCATAAAATCTAAATACATGTTCCAGTCATCATGGCAACGTAACCGTCGATAGTACCAAGAAAATGAGTAATATTTTGCACATTTTTGCATTTGTTTCAATAAATTGCTTATATCTTAATTTTGATATACAAAAATATTTATTTGAGTCCATATTAAATTTAAATATTATGCAAAGATGCTGTATAAAATTATATCAAAATTTTCATGTTTTCCCAAAAAATAAAAGCAGCAAATTTTGTGTATTTTCAGTCAAATACTGAAAACAAACACTATAAAATAGTATGTGCAAAATTCATATTAAAACAACCAAATAGATCGCAGTTTCGACTCCATTTTAAAAAAACAAAAATCATCGATCGCGGGACTTTCTGTTAAAAACTTAAAACATTTCGCGTATTTATATATACCAGCAAATGAAAAATATGAAATTTGATAAATAAAATCAGTTTCAATCATCTAATAAAAATTCATAAAATATGACAAATTTCACTTAAAACAGGTATGCTTAACTCTCAACAAAAACATCCATATTCTGTTAGTTACAATGAACATATACGTACATGTAGGCTTCTGACTTTCGACAATTTAAAAGTGCATGATCAGCAATATATATTGTAAACACGTATAGGATGATTTTCACTTGATTTAAATTGTATCATAAATTTAATCAAATATCCGTTACCATGGCAACAGAAACTTAGAAATCTGAGAAATATAAGTGACAAGTAGTATAAATTTGCTATCCTCCCATTTTTGTAGATGGTAAAATATAGGTTCTATCGAATTTTATAAGTATTAGTGATATTTATAATAAGAGGGAAATGGTTTTTAGAATTATCTCATTTTCGCTAGAAATAGGACGACGAATCCAATAAGTTTAGGTCAGTTATTTCAAATCTCGCAAAACATTTACATTTTTCAGAATTGGAAATAACAACTAATTTTTTTTCTTATAAATCAACTTTTTTATAAATAAAACTTAAAGGCACCTGATGATATTCTGAAATTCAGTATATTGTTAATTATAACAATCCCTTACCATGGCAATGGTATCTAGGAAAGTCGATAAAATTTGATTGATCAAGTGATTGATTGATTGATTGATTAAGGTTTACTATACCCTCAAAATATATGTTATCTTTGAAACAGATTGTCAATACACACTTCTATACTACTGGTTGGAAATCATTGTTTTACTCATTTGTGTCATATTGTCCCACTTATATCGATACATCACCTGCTATATTCCTCTACTTTCAAAGCATTTATGGAATTTTTTCCTTACTGTAGAATAAGACTTCATTTTTTGTGTCCAATCGAAAGAATGGAGCTATTTTGGAAATTCTAGCTCTGCACTTTTACTTATCGTAACAGCATGAGAGAGAGAGAGAGAGAGAGAGAGAGAGAGAGAGAGAGAGAGAGAGAGAGAGATTATATCAAGGTGGTTATTTCTTTCTGGTATGGTGGGAGA
Organism: Anadara kagoshimensis; assembly: GCA_021292105.1. Taxonomy (NCBI): domain Eukaryota; kingdom Metazoa; phylum Mollusca; class Bivalvia; order Arcoida; family Arcidae; genus Anadara; species Anadara kagoshimensis. The sequence goes on from CM037866.1 coordinate 10,591,845, forward strand.
AAACCGAAGTACATAGCCATGGAAACAACTTTGTGAACTGAACTTTCCCATGCAGGTCTGTGTGAGTGCAGTTCTATTCAAGGTACGGAGACTTCAGCATGGAGTAGAAGGAACAATTTAATAAGCTTCAATCTACCAAGAAGGATTTTTTAAAAGGACATTTTTTTAACTTTATTGACAGCAAAAAGCGTATTATCATCATCATGATGAAGTGTAATACATATTTCGAATCCTTAAATTTATATCATGACTAGAATATAAGTATTTTTTATGTGTAAAAACCGGAGGAAAAAAGGTTTCTAACGGCATAAATTTTGTTAATTTATATAGTGACTGTGTTGTAGAATTTTGAATGCTCCAGACTCGACATTGTGTAAAAATGAAAAAAGAATACACATTTTTCCCGGTTGAAGATAAAACGTCAAAGTGAAACGTGATGAACATAAAAAGTGGTGATTGTTAAGTGTGATAAATTTTATACTATTTATGTCTCAAAACTGATTTCTTTACATAAAACAAACAACCTTTTCCTGCATTTCCTAAAAATCATATTTGTAACGATATCGATAAACTAGTTTAAAAGTTTGAACGAGTTACTTTATCTCAAGAAAAAACGTGGAAAAACAACTCCAAATTTTAATCACGTAAACACATAATCGTTCTACAATTTTCAAATAAAAATTGGAACGGAAAAAATATTCTTTCTATCAAAAAACTTGAACAACATTATTTGTAGGTATTTTTCTGTAGTTTCCTATGATACCAAGTTTATGTCGATCCGTCAATATTTACGATTTTTGCATCCAAATATGTACATGTACATCACCCAGCTGTCTGAAAGTCCGGTTAACGCGTTATAGCCTTACGGGGGTTAAGGAGGTCCCGGTTCCTTGTTAAATCACCGTCGATACTCTATCTATCTTTTGGCCTATACTTAGGTTTCCCATAATTTATTTTGCTATTTTATGACAAAAAATTAACAATATAAACACAGGGTCAAAACACCAATGTTCCGGTTTGGATAATGCATGATCGATGTGTGTACGGTTTGGATAATGCATGATCGATACGTGTACGGTTTGGATGAAGATTTTCTTTGCGAGTAAATGTGTCAAGATGTAGTTCATGTAATTTTTGGTGTAGGCTAGTTTGTAGTCTGCTTAGGTCTATCAACTCGGGGCAACATTAATTTTTTCATTTCACGAAAACAGAAGTTGTATTTAACCCATTCCAAGGTGTCACATCACTGTGCGTTTGACCAATATGACCACATGTGAAAAAGGATTTTTAGCTTGTGTATCGTTTTATTTGGTGACAGTATAATGTTATTGAGATATTTTCAATTTAATCTGTGACATTGTGATTCAGTGTGCACTATACAATAGGTCATCAGTCCGTTCTTGCACAAAGCAGACCACG